>JAUCBJ010000413.1:0-46488 GCA_032718475.1 Nemertoderma westbladi | reverse complement strand
GGGGGGGGAATATTTCATTAAAAACACTACTGGTCCCTTAATATTTATCCAATGTTTTTGAAACCAACTTTTTTGGACTCAGCGCCTTCGAATCTACAAAATTTAGCCGATTCTTTAAATTATTATTTTTTAAGTTCATTCATTAATTAAAATTAATAAAATTTATTAACATTTTCAACAATACAGTATAAAAAAAAAACTTTCCAAACATGTGCTAGATAAATTTTCAAGATCTTCTAAAAACCTTTCAAAAGTCTTGAAAGGTCTTTTGTTTCAAAAAGGTCTTTTGTTTCAAAAAGGTCTTTTGTTTCAAAACGAGCAATAAATTATCGAATTTGGGTGAGAAACGGCGGAGGAGTAGTATTTGGAAAAATGGAAATATCGTGAAATGTAATTCCGAGATAATTTTCTTTAAAGTTTGAACCTTCCCGATCAAACCTGACTGTCTGTAGTCTGTTAATCGGTCAGTAGTGTTTGACACTGTTGCTTCATACCAACTCACTAAAATTATCAATATGGGGGTTTTCGGGGTCGGTGATTTCATTTCTGATGTCAGTTTTAATGTTTGGTGGAATCTAATATGTCTGTCTGACAGATAGTCTGTCTGACTGTCTTCAATATTGGCGGACAAATTGGTAGACGGAAAGATAGCGATAACTCAAGAACTAAAAAAGATCTCCACAAACCATTTTAAGAATTTAACTGCCCATTAAATTCTGCATCAGATGAAATAAAAAAACCAAAAAAGTTAAAATTTTACCCAAGGGGGGCTTAATGTAATATGGTGTGGAGTAGGCCCCCTACAAAAGTGTGAGCGGACGAAAGTTAATCTTTTTTTGACACTGTTGAAACTGACAGTGGAAATAAATGTTTCAATTTTTGAATAAAATATATATTAAGGTATTTATTTCTTGCAGACTAGAAGAAAAGTTGTCGACAACAAATCGATTGATGAGAGCGCGGTAAAGTCTTGCCTTTTAATGTGGTGTTGTGGTGTGTGCGCGCTTAACCAGGAGTGGAGGGAAATGGGTCTAGGCGGTGGGTCCGCTATTGTACGACAGTAGAACTCAAAGGATCAGAAACAGAAAGGCCTATCAGCTGAGAAACTAATAAAAAAACAATAAGGGGGACTTTTCTTTGGCAAAAAAAACTATACGTATTTCCTTCTTCAAAATATACCGTCTTTTATAATTAATAAAATTATTTGTAGTAGGCCTATTGATCCAACGAATATTGGTTTAGCGAAATATACAAACTTCCAATATATAATTTATTATTGATTAAATATTGTTTTTTTGTTGGTTTGCTGAATAAATGTTGCCTTCGCACATATTTGCGGAGCTGCCATTTTTATACTAAAACTGATAATATTTGTACTGCGTGCGTCATTTTTATTGATGCGATACGTTCGATACGTTCGATCCGTTCGATACGTTCTTCTTGTATTTTAATTACAGTAGGATTAACAAATGTTGTAGCGTAAAACGTATTGAAGCACTTTTAATATTTGGTAATTTAATTTGTTGTTGTGTGCTTCTTTGATTTTCTCGGTTTGGTAATATTATTACGAGTTTTATTATTATTGTTAGGCTACACTCTATACATATACTGTAGAGCCTATGGTACTACAGTACATGACTACAGAAAATTCAGGGCTATATATATTACAGGGATTAATTTTTATTATACAACTTGTTATCGTGCTGTTCTACACTACACCTTATGTCCTTACTAATGTTGGCATATACATTATGAATATCCTTTATACACATGGTTGCCTTTTTAAAACTGTTTCGTATATGTTACATTATATTTATAATTAAAATAAATGTATAATAATATTATTACCAAGATACAGTAACAACAGAATATAAACTCCAACTCCCTCCCACCGTGACTGCGTGGGGCGAGCCACGCAGTCAGGGACAGCCTTAGCGCACAATTATAATTAGTAAATAGGGCAAAATTTCATGTCCGTCTGTCTGTAATGAAAAATTCACTCGTAAATATCTTTTGAAGATTTTAACCATTTTCAACCAAATTTTGAATGGGCATACTTGAGAAAAAGGTATTTGCCGGTAAATACCTCTCGAAGTTTTGACTCCATATCAAATCGAACTTGTTTCGAATTTGCTCAAGTTCGCGTGCTGCGCGACGCCCCACAAAAGTGTCCTACTGTATACAGTATATTATAGGCCTACTGTATATCAACGTAAATACGTAAGGGAAAGGCATGGGCAGCCTTGAATAGGCTTTCCAGGATTTGGAAGTCACCAAGAATTAATCGGAAACTTAAGGTCCGATTATTTAGAGCAGCAGTAGTTCCAGTACTCCTCTATGGGAGTCCATGCTGTGCTCTAACTGCTGAGGACACCAAATCTCTGGATGGCACATTCACAAGAATGCTACGCCGGGTTCATTGTGTCAAGTACAATGCACACATCTCCAACCAGACACTATATAACATTGGAGGTGTCTCATTGGTTCCCCCAAGCTTGACACTAGAACAAAATCGCCTCAGTTTTGCAGGAAATGCTTTTGCTGTAAGGACCAGCCAGTGCATAATCTTGTGCTTTGGTGAAATATAATCCCAAGATAAACATCACTGGTGTGGTTATTTTCCAGCGCTAAAATTACAAGTAATGAACAATTTTCATAAAAATTGAAAGTTACAATTTTTGGCGAATTGTTTTTCAATATGGCAAATTTTGGTGCTAGCACCAAATTTCGTACCCATTACCAAAAAGTATAAGTTTGAGATGTCCAGTGCTGTTTTTATTGCTTCCATCGGATTGAGGACCCTCATAAACCCATATACAGTAACATAAGAAACAAGATGATACTATCTATTGATCAATTGGCTTAATTTTAAAAATTTGGTCATGCTACAAAAATTTTTACCCCCCGCCGAAAAATACAAGTTTGAAAACTTTTATGCAATTTTTACGTATTCCATTGAATTCGGAACCATCATAAACCCGTATAACGCAAGAAAGAAGGTGAAACAATCCATTGCAATTGATATATTTGATGGTTTTCAAAATTTGGTGCTACAGTAGCACCAAATTTTGCACCTATTCGAAATATAGAAGTTTGAGATGTCTTGTTAGATAATTAATAATTCCATTTAATTTTTGGTTTAATTTTATTAATTTAGGTTTAATTAGATTTAATTTTAATTTTTTTAATTTTAATATTTGGTGTAGGCACCAAAATTTGGCACCCGCAGACAAAAATAAGTTTGAAATTTTTAAATTAATTCATATAAATTCCATCTAATTGCAAACACCAAAAAAACGGTGTAAAAAAAAACGTTTCAGATCATATTTAATCAAATGTAATTTTCATAAAACGCCTCAAAAAAAGTTACAAAAGTGTTAAAAAGGGTTAAAAATGGTGCTATAACTCAGAAACATCCCAATATTTTTGAAAACCGTTTTCATTATTAGGAAGACAATAGATTTTTAGGAAAAGTTATAAAATTTCGGATTACCTTGTTTCAGAGTTATAACAAAAAAACACGGGGGGGGGGGTGATATAAATTTATAACACTGGGGGGTGATATTAATTTATACGACTTGTTATACATCAGTATTCCCCTTAGCCCCCCCCCTCCCCATACGTTTAGACAGTATCTAAGGTACCGAAGTCTGGATTCTGTTACTGGTAGGCTGTCTTATTGCACCAATAGATGTTTGTTTATTATTTTGGTTACTGCCTACCGGTAAGTAACCTAGGTACTAACCCTAAATAGTCCATCCCTAAGTAGTAATATTTCCATTCAGCCATTATAATTTCGCTATAATTTCGGACTGTCGGACACTATTGTCACGCGAATGTAACAATCCGGATATAGTAGGATATACCGGTAGCCGACTACTGGACTAGACCTAACGCCCCAGTCAGCTAGTGTTGGAAATTGGCTGAGAATGCCATACCCAGTACGGCAACGAAAACCACCCCATTCTTATGGTTTTTCGGGAGTGGATTCAGATAAAGACATAGTCGAAGATGGTAGTGAGGCTGACACAGCTGGCAGTGACGACGACATTGGTTAGTGGTACCGGTAGTAGCGATGACGACGATGACCGCTTTATGCTCCCTGAATCCAATGTTTGGAAATCGATTGATCCAGACCAGGATCCATTTCAGCCTCACTGTTTCAATTCAACATCTGGCTGGCGGGGTGTGGATACAACAAATTTTGAAATTGGAGATTATGTTGATATTTTCTTGACTGATAATTTAATTGACATAATTGTAAAGTGCACCAATCACAGAATCCACTTTTCGCGCTTTCAGACCTTTAGCAGTTTAACCTGCCAATTTTAGGTGTCCTCTTGTTTATAAATCGACTTTAGCCTATAACAAGTATTTAGTGCACATGAAGTTACATTAGCCGAAGCCAGTCTATGCGCGATCATTCAGCCACTGTTAAGGGAGACTGGATTCGGGTGCTTTGAAGTGATTGCGGTGCAGACCTACTGTATTATTCGATTGGTCGTTACTATATAATCTCTGACAATATTATTCACTTTCCGGGAAATATTAACAGTTCCTTTAGGACGTGGCGCTTTAAGTATATAAAACAGAGTTATGACTTATACTAAACACAACTAGATGGCTACTGAGTTTCGTAAATAGCGCATTCTTTAGGAGATGCTTTATTATCTGTCAAACTACTTCACACGACTTCACACTACTTCACACTGATCTGCCGACCGTCACTGAATTTGATCATATATAAGGAGGATAGCAACTGACACATGTAGGGATTATGAAATAGCTTTTTAATTCACACAAAAACCACTATAATGTAAGTCGCAATTGCTACAGGTAACCGGTCCCTCTTACCTTCAGTAATCAAGAAGATTGGGGGTTTTATGATTATTTATCGGTATTCTCCAAATATAACAGCATTCCATCAACTAATAACAATTAATATTATATGTTTTGTCAATATTTGAAATAAATGTTATTATTTCTGGGGAGAGTCACTACACAGAAGCTGTGCGCCCTCAGTGGAGTGCTACTTATGGGACACTAAAACAGATTATTCTAATTTACCTAAGTTACTTAATACTACAAATTACTTACGATACGGGTGAGATTAAATCTCTAATTAAACACAACAAAAATATTACGTACGAAATTTTAGGGTAATTTTACAGGAAGTCTACAAACCAGCCTAACAAAGGGTTAGAATTCTGGTTATTACAACGGACAGGGTACTACGGTATTTGAAAATAATAAGTAGTAGTAAATACACTGCGTTGTCCAGATAGGAAAATACCACTGCCTGACGACCTATAACCGTATCGCTATAGGTACTACGTTATGTATCACGGAGTGTTCCTACCTAGAAGTTAATTACCGCGGACTACCAGATCCAGCGTGCCTATTAACCACTTTACAACACAAATATACTGCCTACACACTAATTACCTCGGAAAGCACTGTACACTAAACCCTAAATTAGGTACAAGTACTGGTACAACAAATAATCAGTAGTTAAATATACTTGAACAGTTAAAAGAACCACGGCATCTGCTGGAGTGACCGAAGCACAAAGTCACCAGTCTTTTCCTACGCCAAGCAGCCCGTGTAGTACCGGGGTTAATTTAACTATAACGGTATGTGTAACAAACACAATTACTGTAGGAATAAACTTGGGGACATGAATGTTGCGAATAATCGCATAAACTCTGAATAATAAATATTACGCTACCCATACAGAATACTCAAACAAAATACAAACCAAACGCTGGCAGACTACCACCAAGCCTAAATAAACTACAGTATGTGCAGATTCCAAAATGGTTAGTTAGTATGCATTCTAACACGGTAGTACGACTTATTCTTTAAGAGGGGATTGACCTTACAGCTATGGCTGCCCCAACTTACTAACTGGCACTTTATCAGACAAACTCTACACAAGCAGCAATCTCTTCAGACCTAATAATAGCTAGACAACAATCCAGCCTACAAAATATCTGAGTAATAACTATTACGGTACCTGAACAGACCACACAAACAAACACAGGCCAAAACGTTGGCAGAATACTGTCAAGTCTAAATAAACTACAGTATGTGCAGATTCCAAAATGGTTAGTTAGTATGCGTTCTAACACGGTAGTACGACTTATTCTTTAAGAGGGGATTGACCTTACAGCTATGGCTGCCCCAACTTACTAACTGGCACTCTATCGGACAAACTCTACACACGCCGTAATCTCTCCAAACCCAACAACAACCTCACAACAGTCCGGCCTACAGTTATCTGAACAATCTGAGCAGACTTACACGTCTTCAGCTCAATATTAACTTACTAGGAAATAAAACTGACAGAAATAGACCTAAGTAAAATCCCAATAAAAACCAGGCGTCCCCGATTTAATATCGAGACCTACCGGTATACAATAATCAAAATCGAATAATACTAATGTACTTATACTGGAAGTACCGGTTAGGACAGTTGGGCCTACGGACCTACAGAAGTACCGGTTCTGGCAGTTGGACCTACGGACCTACGGCAGTACCGGTTCTGGCAGTTGGGCCTACTGACCTACAGAAGTACCGGTTCAGGTTTACCGGTCGACCGGTACTTTCAACTTTATTGCTTACTGCAATAAAGTCAATAACTGTTATTGTACGCGCTTTTGAAGACCTTTAGCAGTTTAACCTGCCAAAATTTATATGTCTTTGGTTTATAAATAGACTTTAGAAGTTGACAAATATTTAATACCAATAAACACAACATTAGCAGAAGCCAGCCTAGTGCGCATCCATTCACCCGCTGGATATACCCGGGAGACTGGATTCTGAGGGCTTAGATTATTATTGCAGTGTAAGCTTACTGTATTATTCGATCGACTGATCGATCGTTAATAAATAATTTCTGACTAATATTATTCACTTTCGGGAAATATTAACAGTTCCTTTAGGACGTGACGCTCTATCTAGGTAAACAGAGATATGACTTATACTAATCACAACGGTAAGTCGGTGAGGCTTATGATTCACGTATGAGGCGCATTCTTTAGGAAATGCTTAGTTATCAGTCACAATCAGGCACACTACCGGTAACACACAATACTGCTCACTAATTTGCCGACCGTCAATGAATTTTATCATATATAAAGAGAACAGCAACGGACTCATGTAGTGCTTATCAAATAGCATTAAATTCACTACAAACCACAATAATATAAGTCGCAATCGCTATATATAACCCTTCTCTCTAACCTGTAGTGTATCAAGAAAATTGGGAAATTTGGGTTCTTTATAGATGTTATCCAAATAATATTCAACCAACTGATACAAAATATGACAACAGCAAACAGCAGCACAACAATGTATGTTGAACCGATAATGCAAGACTGAACGGAGTTGCACCGATTGTTATGCACTGATTGTTATGTTATGATAACAGTTATACGCTCTATAATTTAAGCCTACTAATGTTTCTTCTAAAGTATGAAAACGAATTGACTCTAGAGCCGGTGTTCCTGGCCTAGATAGAAACAACACAACAGTATCAAGTAAAAACAGTAAGACTGAACACTCCTAGTATCATCGGCCGAATATCTCCACATCGACAGAAAAAATCGCTCTGATTGGCTTAAGCTAAACAAAGAACCATGTGTCCAATGGCCGTTTCCATGTCAGCAACCAGCTGTTAGATGTCGCAATCTGAATCATCAAGGCTAAGCTGTGTAAGGGTATTTGGTGCATTGTGGGTTTTTTGCCTTACCATGTCCTCCAAAGCACGTATATAGAAGAATGACTTTTATGTCCGTTAAAACACCTATAACGGTACCTTGCGGGCGAGGGGGACATATATATAGTTAGAGAGCCTTTTAGAGTATTCCAGCGCCTGGGGGGAAACTGGATTGCGAAGCAAAAGGGCCAGTTATATCCCACAGAAGCTTTTACAGGTATTCTCCAAATATAAGTCTAATAAGTAATATATTATCCGATCCTAGTAGTAGTATATCAACTAATAATGAAGAATGTAATAACGTTAATATCCCATGGTTTATGTAATTTAATTTCTGTCCCCAAAGTCCAGTATCCCTTTCAAACTGGTCTTCCACTGGAACGCCAACCTCGTAACGGTGGCCAGAAGAGTAGAACTGGTGTTACGATATATGGCGTTGTGTACAAAACAACCCGTTATACACTATAGAACAGTCTAGATAAGGTGTATTGATTTTACGGTGGCACACTTTTATAAAATATGAATATGCCGTTTCTGGAAATCATTCGAATTTAATATGTATTTGTGCTAATTTCATTTATATTTCTCTATAAATCGATGTTTGTGCTAAAATAACGCCTAAATTATGCTTTTAATAATCGCCAAATTAAGTTGAGGCGATTATGTGCTTTAATAATGATCGCCAAATTAAGTTCTGCCCACTGGTTGGTCGAAAAACCCAGCTGAGACAACCCTGGATGTCGCCTGAATATGTGAGCAGATTTAGACATTGCGTCATTCTTGCAGTTTAGCAGTAGCCATCTTTTTTCTTCGTTTTTTTTTGTACTTCCGTTGATTGTAAATTTGCTGCTTTCTTCATACATTTGTGACTTTGATAATGATTACTGCTTAGTCTGACTCTTGATTTTTATATTTCTGATTGCAAATATAATTGCCGCAATGTAGTATACCAAAATCAACGTTTGTTTCCTTCGACTGTCAGACTGTTTTGCTATGTTTACGCCGTTACGGTAGCCTAACCATCCGCTTTAGCATGTTGGGCTAGGGGTAGGCGCCGTGGGGGTGGGCTCACTGTTTGGAAGCGACGGGGAGGATCCAATGCTCGGCACTACCAGCGGGGCTGGTGGCTGCGGTTGGCTGAATTAAGTTTAGGACCGAGGACCGGTCGCCATTAAGGCTGTAAGGGCAAGGCGACATAGACCTTGTCTCTTAGTTAGGCTAGTTAGGTAGAAAGATCACATTGATCTGGGGTGACCTTAGCCGTTTATTCTAACGCTATTACTGCGATTATAGGGCCTAACTGTAGCTAATTCTACGCTAATGCTATGCTAATGCTACCGCTAACGCTAACGCTATTTATGTGTAATGTTTTAGATAGGCGCTATATTACTTGATTGTTTTCTTTATTCTATTTATGCTTGTTTAATTGCTGTCAGGTAAAATAATACGGTATTTAGGCTGTCTTTAGTGTAGCCCAGTAACGTAACTAATTAGCGTTACAAATTCTGGAATACCTAATAATTAGTTCGCAACCCCGTAGATTTGAGTAAATGTAATTTATGATAGTATTTAGAATAAAATAAGGATTCGTACGCTGCATAGCGGAGAATAGTTTTAGTTATTTACACTTAGGAAATACAGAAATAAGAAAATTGTTTTGATTGTTGAGATTGAAAAAATGTTTCTCTATAGTCGTTTGTGGCTTATGATTCTTTATATTATTACACTTATATTGTGATAGCCTGGTTTAAATGTTTCTGTTGATTCGATTCCTTGTAAGTTACATATTTTACATTTTGCTAAATATATTATATCTTTGTCATCACAGGTAAGGCGCTGTTCAATTTCATATTTAGTTTTCAAACGGGTCGAGGTTAATCCGAATTGTTTTGTTGGTTTTATCGCTTCACATGGTATACATTACAAGACAGAAATGAGACAGAAATGTATACCATGTGAAGCGATAAAACCAACAAAACAATTCGGATTAACCTCGACCCGTTTGAAAACTAAATATGAAATTAAACAGCGCCTTACCTGTGATGACAAAGATATAATATATTTAGCAAAATGTAAAATATGTAACTTACAAGGAATCGAATCAACAGAAACATTTAAACCAAGGCTATTACAATATAAGTGTAATAATATAAATAATCATAAGCCACAAACGACTATAGCTAGAAACATTTTTGTAAAAATGAAAACCATGATTTTTCGCATTTCGAAATAACACCCATTGAAAAGGTTCATTACAAAGGCAGGGGAAAGAAAGATCAGCGACGGGAGATCCGTACAAGGGAAGGATACTGGCAGTGCACCTTAAGAACAATCAAGCCATTTGGTCTCAACACTATAAATGAAGCGGTTTGCAATAATTTCGGCTTAGACGTATTTAATCCAGATTAGAGAACTCATTATGTAGACTAATGTACTGTAGACGCTTAATTTCGTGGAAACTGTAATGAATTAGCTATTTATTTATTTAATTATTTAAATCACTTGAAAAAGAAATATTATATTATTTCGAAAGCTTGTGTAATTTCTTATAATTTTTATTTAACGTGGTTGATCTTGGTTTCCTTACAATTATATTTATATATTTAATTTTTGTAACCGGATCCCACACCCCAACGGCTTTGACTTGCTAAATTTATAATCTATCTATATATATCTATATATATAATATTTATTTTTTATTTTTTTTTAATCTTTATTTAAATCAGGTATATTTTCTATTTAATACAAGAAATAATTAAAATAAAATAATAATTGTATCTAGTTTTGTGTCACTCCAGTTCTCCAAATACAATATCTTCTCATCATCTCAAGAGTCTGACACCCTCACAGTATACTTCACTAGGATATGTTCTGCTTGGACGCAGCGAATTAGCGAGATTGTTGAGGTACTGTATATTATGCGGTTCCTATCCGTAGGCATCGTGTCGCAGTAACTTTTCATCACCTTTCGATCGCCACACCCCTTAAAATCATTTAGAAAAAAGAGGGGCATAGGTTATGTTCGCGCTTTCAGACCGGCAACCTAACACTCTATGGTTCTTTTCGGGGAATCTCATTGATCTCGATTGCTGCAAAACTATACAATAGAATTCTATTAAATCGCATCAGGGATCCCATTGAGAGACTGCTACGTGGAAATCAGAATGGGTTCCGTAAAGGTCGTGGGACCATGGAGCCCATTTTGGCACTTAGAAGGATAATTGAAGAGTTATCAAAAAAGAAAGACAGGCATCTGGCTGTTATCTTTGTTGACTTCTTCAAGGCCTTTGATTCAGTCTCTCGCTCACGTATGTTCAGCATACTTTCATTATATGGGATTCCTGATGAAATTATTGCAGCAATCAGATCAGTATACGATGGTTCGACAACATTTGTGTCTACTGTTGACGGTGACACAGAACCATTTGAAGTGTTATGGGGCGTCCTCCAAGGAGACACACTTGCACCATTCTTGTTCATTATTGTGGTTGACTATGTTCTACGCATGTCCTTAGATCATCATAATGATGATGGGGTGATGATAACTCCACCTACTGGCTCCAGAAGTCGAGGAAATCCTGCCAAGTACCTAACTGATCTAGACTTTGCTGATGACTTAGGAGTACTCTCAGAATCATTAGAGGGAGCCCAGCGGCTCCTCAGCTCATTAGAACATGCTGCTTCTAGTGTTGGTCTTTTTATTAACTCCAGAAAGACCAAAATTCTGACAGTTAACTTTGAAAGTCCTCAGCAAGTCTCTGATCGGATGAGCATAAGCTCAAAGGATGGTATGCTTGAGCATGTGGACGACTTCTGTTACCTGGGATCATGGATCCGGAAGTCAGGTGAGGACCTTCGAATACGTAAGGGAAAGGCATGGGCAGCCTTGAATAGGCTTTCCAGGATTTGGAAGTCACCTAGAATTAATCGGAAACTTAAGGTCCGATTATTTAGAGCAGCAGTAGTTCCAGTACTCCTCTACGGGAGTCCATGCTGGGCTCTAACTGCTGAGGACACCAAATCTCTGGATGGCACATTCACAAGAATGCTACGCCGGGTACATTGTGTCAAGTACAATGCACACATCTCCAACCAGACACTATATAACATTGGAGGTGTCTCATTGGTTCCCCCAAGCTTGACACTAGAACAAAATCGCCTCCGCTTTGCAGGACATTGCTTTCGCCGTGAGGACCAGCCAGTGCATAATCTTGTACTTTGGCAGCCTCATGGAGTAAATAAGCATGGTGGACAGCCCATGACTTTCTTGAGACGCATCTTAAAGGACACTGGCCTTAAAGATGCGGATGATCTAGCAAATGTCATGGGTGATAGGGAGTTGTGGCGGCGCAATTTTGTTGACAAGCCGGCACAGCATTCTTAAAAATGCAGCTGCAATGCAGCATGCCGATCCTAGTAGTAGTAGTACAATTATATTTATATATTTAATTTTTGTAACCGGATCCCACACCCCAACGGCTTTGACTTGCTAAATTTATAATCTATATTATTTAAGCCGTGGAAGAATATAATGTCTAGCTATAATAATACAGATTCCGGAAAACGATCCCTCTACTTTCAACTTTCTAATATAGGAGTGAGTTTAAAGTCATGTGAATACCAATTACATTTTCTTAAGGATTGTGAAATTAATGGAGTCATTCCTCGAGGTATTAGATTTAAGTATAATATTATTTTACCTGGAATTAAGGATTTACAAACATCTCTTAGGAATACAATCGAGGTTGCTGAAAAGTCCGTTTTAACAATTTTAATTAAACATGCAGAGTTACGCAAAAAAGAGTTATGTGCGAATTTTTTATCACTTAAAGCGAAAATAAGAAGGGTTACAGACACACATCAATGCAAGGAATTAATAACTAAATGTCACAGGTATTTATTTAGAAAATCTCAAGAAATGTACAGTCGTATTTTGAAGAAAAAACAATCACTAATAAAGGAGATTACAAACTACCAAGGGGAAGTAGGCCAATCAGAAATAAGCCCAACACAAACCCCCTTACAGAATATACACCAGCATGAAACACACGCCCGGCATAGGTTTGGACACATGCACACTTTGCAACGTTCACGTAGTCGATTTAGAAATAGACAGAAGCAGGCCGAAAAAATAGAGGACGGTATAAGAAACAATATTTGTGACCCAAGAGTATTTGATCCGTAAGTAGCAGATGGCTTGTCCCTATCTGACAATCAAAAAACGCTACTTCGATTGGGACCTTCATTTTGCCCCACACCAATGACTGTTGATTTCTATCAAGCACATTTGGACTTCAATGACTTCCCGGGTTGAGAATCTTATCATATTAGTAAAGTACTACCTAATGGCAAGTTACTGGCATGATAATTTTACTAAAATTTTACAATTATCACATTTTGCATTATTTGTTAAGGAATTAAAAAATACTTGCCAAGTACAGTATAGATATTAAGAAATATTTGGGTGGGCCCTTATCATGCAATGCACTTACCAAATTCTTAACAAATTTTGTATACCTATAATATACTTTCGGTGACTTTATAACTTGACAAACATTTCATAAGAACTTTAGTGGTGCTTGACACGCATTGCAATTATAAATCAGTCACATGATTCATCGCCAATAAATGACTCATTCAGTCATTTTGTGGTCAGTAGGCCTACTGCAGAGTTGCGTTTATTGAGTTTTCTTTATTTACGTTTAATTGTTTAATGAGTTTTGCTTACTTAAATAATTAGTGTATAGCGTTTTGTTACTTTAATTTATACTGGTAGTTTATTGCGGTTTGTTTACTTCAATTCAATTGTTTATTGTATTTTGTACTCTTTAATTTTGTAATTGTTTATAGAGTTTTGTAATCTTTAATTGTTTAGTGCCTTTTGTATACTTGTTTGGTTTATTTTTTTATTTATTTTATTTGTACTGTTTAATAACAATTGAATTTGGAAGAATTGGAATTTAAAAAAGACCTCATACTCCAAAGACATATATCGAACTCCGTGATGTTGTTGGGGATCTGGCCTCTCTAGCATTTGGACCACGAAACGTGACAGTCGGAACCCATAGTCAGAGACCAGCCTGGATTAAGTGGAGAGGCAGGACTTGGTGTGATGTATGAGTTCGGGGGGCATTCAACCGGCATACTCAGGCGTTGTTAGATATCAGGGTCGTAAACCTTGACGCCGAGCCATATGCGGGACGCCCCCCGATGAGGGTCCTAGAATCTGTGGAGGACGCTAAAACCGCACTATATGTGGAATCAGCGAGGCAGAGGAGAGCGGACTTTGCACCCTTCGTAGTTTCTTGCGATGGAGTTCTGGAACCACAGTCCAACAAGCTCCTGAGAATCTTCGCTGATAGGTTGCACCACAACTGGGACAGACCTTATAGCACCGTCATGGAGTGAGTTCGCCGCCGTGTGCAGTTCGCAATAGTTCGAGGGGCTTCTCATTGCATCAGGGGGACAGTGGTCTGGGTACGGAGGATGGAGCTGAATTGCCGATCACTCCAGTCGTCTCACTCTGTAAACTGAATCTGTAAACTATGTAATGTGTTGTGCTTTCTCTTATTTGTATCTGTGCTAGTCTTTTTTGGAATTATAGTTACTGTAGGTTCTTGTAAAATTACCAGTGTATAATATTAATTGTAATTTCTGCTTTATATTATTATATTATTGTTAAAGCCGTTTAATTGTACTAAATGGGGGTCTGGGGTTTAGGGGCGGCAGCTCCCAATAAAAATAACAAAATGAAGATATAAAAAGTTGGCCTACCTTAAAAAAATATTCCCTGATTTTTTATTCTGTTTATTTTTCCAGACATTTTCCCAAGGAAACCGTCTTTTCTCACAGGGTAGTAACGAAATTGTAAAAAAAAATGCCCTGTACAGTTACAGTATAAAAAATTTAACTGGACCACCACAATGAACCGCTAGTTATCCTGCAACTAAACTCAATATTAACTTTATATCTATATCGTATTACGATACCAGTACTATCAGTACCAGTACTACCAGTACTTCATTATTTGGAATTCCATGTATTAATGATTTGAACATGACTTAATTATTTTTAAAAACTAATATTAATTTGATCATTCGTCAATCACAATTTTCGTTGGGAAATTTTAACACTAATGTTTAAAATACAATTGCTGCAATCCATAGTTATAATATGATGGTGTTATTTCTACCTTTATAGGATGGGTGACCTTATGTGACGGGTAATAATTTTTTTCTATTATTTCGTGCTCCAAGTCGTAATCTACTGTAGCGCTTGATAAGATAACAAATTTGAACTAAATAGTTTTATTGCATAAACAGAAATGAGGAATACCATTTTTGAACTTTTGGTTAATTTTTTCCGACGTAACTGTGTTTTAGTGTATAACTACAGTATTTACGCGTTTATATATGATGTGTATATATCTATGTAATCTAAGAGTAATAATAGTTTGTTGATTATGTTGTTTATATTAAAAACATTTAGAGTCTTTGTATTAATTTGTTGACATATGTAATGGGGGGGGGGGGGGGGGGGATGCAACAAAGAGTATCAAACCGAACACATGTGCTATGTGCATACATCACTCACTATGATGATGATCCATGTGTTGTTTCTCTTGTCTGATGATGGGAGGGGGGGGGGGGGGGGGTCAATATTTACTTTCATTAGAAAGCTAACCACCACTCTTCCCACAACATTTATTTTTCAAAAATAATTATTACTTAAAAAAATTAGCGATGCAGGTTCGAACTAGTGCCGGGAATATATAGGAACAGATATATGCTAGATTTGTAATGCGCATGTTATTAGTTCATTACACTTGCAAAGTGCTTGCATATATCATTGGTTACATGTAAAGCACGTTTATATATCCTGTAATACTTGTCAGTCACATAGCAACAACTTGCTAAACATTATAAACTTGCAATGTCCTTTTTATGAAATTTGAAAATTAGTTAAGTACTTTACTCACCCTTGGCACCAGCGTTGCTAAGCGTTCTAAGTCTTTCTAAGCAGACTTGTTTAGAACTTAGGAAATATACTAAGAATTTCAACCCGGGTTTGCAACTAGATTACGTGACAAATACAACCAGGTAATAAAGGGAGTCGATGTAAATACTGAAAAAGAATCATTGAATACTACCCAGGATGATGACGATAACAACGAATCGAGATGCAAACCAAAACAGCCATGGGAGGTAAGTAAACATTTTACTAAACCATCCGGAAATAGTACACTGGAGCAATTTTTAACAAATATATATACTGAAACGTTTAGTGATGAGAACATGAAATACGTGGAAGACAATCACTCTTCAGGAGAAAGGGAGGCTCTTAGGGAACTGAAGCGGGAATGAACAAGGAACCATTCTTAGGATACAGGATAAGGGCTCAAAACTCTTTGTTCTAACCAGTAAGGATAATTACGTAAGTGCAGTTGAAGATTACCTAGGTGACACTAATATTTTCATTAAACATAGTAATGATCCTACAGGTAAATACAAGAATAAAATAAAAGAATTTGTTAATAAATGGAAAGATACAGTACCAATAATTAAACGTTGTGAAAAATGGTTCACAAAGGATGACGTCAAACCTGGAACTGCTTTCGCGAATGTGAAGACACACAAACCAAACTGGCCATTAAGGAATATTTTATCGGCCTGTGGGACAGCCTCAGAGAATCTGGGCCGTTTTCTAGAACATTTTTTAAAAAATTTTGCCACTGCACATAAAGCATATCTCAAAGACACACGTCATCTAATAAAATGGTTTCAACAACAGAATAAAAGATTTGCCCCCTTTCCCATTTCAGCAAAACTTATTTCTGTAGACATTACAAACTTCTTCCCTTCAGTGGATAACATAATGGGTATTGCAGCAGTTAGGAGAACAATTACGGAACACCCAGATTTATTACTAGAAGACTCTCCCCCAGTAGAATGTTTGACTGAAGCTCTAGAATTATGTTTAAATTGTAATAATTTTAGTTTTAATGGAAAACATTACACACAAGTGGATGGGTCGGCAATGGGCCCATCATACTCTTGCTCTTACACAGACATTTTTGGTGCTGAATATATTGATACAGCAGTCCGAACTTCACCAAAGCCTCCAGAAGAATGGAAACGATTTAGAGATGATGGAATAGCTATTACACTTGAATAAGAAGATGAAGATATCGGTATTCTGATTGACCACCTCAACAATACCGTTAAACCTGGGAAAATAAAGTTTAAATTAGAAGAATATGGAAGGAAAATTAATTACTTAGATTTAACTATATTTTTTGATGACAATGGAATACTTCAAACAAAAATATACCACAAACCAACAGACGTCCATCAATATATATGTCCGCACTCAGCCCATCCGCACAGTCAACTTAAACACGTTCCATATGGGGTTACCCTACGATTGAGGCGTAACAATTCACGGATGGAGGATTTAATGCAAGCACTTTATGAATATGGAGCAGCATTCATTGCTAGGGGTTGGGGAATGGCCGATGTTACTACACAATTTGCAGCGGCAGCAATTCAGACACAGTTAGAATCTCTACAAAATGATAAAAAAACGAAATAAAAGTAAATATACCATATTTTATGTTAGTAACACTGAACCTATATTAGGATCAATACAAATATTAACTATTAAATATTAACAATTAAATAAATTAAAAATATTAAATATTAACCGTAGGGCCCCTACACTAAAGGGAATTTTAGCTCCATCCAGTTTAACATCAAAGCAGAAGAACCAGGCAAATACAACACATGCTGGATCTAAAAAATGTACAAGACAGAAATGTATACCATGTGAAGCGATAAAACCAACAAAACAATTCGGATTAAACTCGACCCATTTGAAAACTAAATATGAAATTAAACAGCACCTTACCTGTGATGACAAAGATATAATATATTTAGCAAAATGTAAAATATGTAACTTACAAGGAATCGGATCAACAGAAACATTTAAACCAAGGCTATCACAATATAAGTGTAATATAAAGAATCATAAGCCACAAACGACTATAGAGAAACATTTTTGTAAAAATGAAAACCATGATTTTTCGGATTTCGAAATAACACCCATTGAAAAGGTTCATTACAAGGGCAGGGGAAAGAAAGATCAGCGACGGGAGATTCGTACAAGGGAAGGATACTGGCAGTGCACCTTAAGAACAATCAAGCCATTTGGTCTCAACACTATAAATGAAGCGGTTTGCAATAATTTCGGCTTAGACGTATTTAATCCAGATTAGAGAACTCATTATGTAGACTAATGTACTGTAGACGCTTAATTTCATGGAAACTGTAATGAATTAGCTATTTATTTATTTAATTATTTAAATCACTTGAAAAAGAAATATTATATTATTTCGAAAGCTTGTGTAATTTCTTATAATTTTTATTTAACGTGGTTGATTTCGGCTTAGACGTATTTAATCCAGATTAGAGAACTCATTATGTAGACTAATGTACTGTAGACGCTTAATTTCATGGAAACTGTAATGAATTAGCTATTTATTTATTTAATTATTTAAATCACTTGAAAAAGAAATATTATATTATTTCGAAAGCTTGTGTAATTTCTTATAATTTTTATTTAACGTGGTTGATCTTGGTTTCCTTACAATTATATTTATATATTTAATTTTTGTAACCGGATCCCACACCCCAACGGCTTTGACTTGCTAAATTTATAATCTATATATATAATATATATAAATATATATATATAAATAAATAAAACAACAATAATATGCTATAAAGCAAAATAAAAACCAATATCTTACAAAAAGAAAATATTTCTTTTACAAATTGTCGACTCGACATGAGTCTTATTCATGTATTTATTTCCATAAATATGATTACTGTACATTCTAATAAATATTGTTGCCTAGGTTATTATAAATGTATATAATTGAATTTCTTATTATTCAATGTGAGATATTAATCAGTCTCTGGTTTGAACGCTTCCATTCCTTTAGAATTAATCACGGCTTCGTTTATTGAGTTTAAACCATATGGCTCAAGCGTCTGCAAGTTTGTCTGGTAGTAACCCTCTTTTCTTCTCAGTGCCTGTTTCAATGTTTCGCTATTTAGATTTGTAACTCTCTCTATGGGTGTTATCCTAAAGTCGTTGAAGTTGTGGTCTGCTTGGATAAAGTGCTGGTCAATTTTACAAGATGGTTTTTTCTTGTTTGTTATTTGTGATTTGTAATTAGATATTCTTGCCTTGAAGTTCATTGCTGATCCGACTCCCTGTTTTCTGCATTTAAGACAGTTTACTAAATAAATAACATTTTTCGTGTCACATGTTAAATTTTCATTTATCTTGTATTTAAACTTTTTATTCCTGGCTGTTGATGCGAACACTTTTAAAGGCATTATTGACTGGCATGGTACACACTTTGCCCTAGTGCAATACGTTGCTTCTCCCTTTCTTGATTGGTTCTTGTCCCCCTCGCCAGTTCTGGAATTTTGTACCTCGATGGTGCTAGATGGTTCTGTAATGTTGGTGCACGTCGGTGGACTACCTTTATTTTCAGTTTATTGAAAAAGTTATTTAGCTTGGGGTCATGCATGAAACTTGATTTGTGTTTTGATATGATTCTGGGCAATGAAGGCCCTAAGGGAAACTTTTGGCTCGTTCTTAACAACGTAGTATATTGTTTCTTTCTCTGGTCTCTTTTTTGTTTCCTTTTCCCTGCTTTTCTTGTGTTCTAGAACAGCTGCTGATGCAAATTGTTTTGTTACTTCACCAACATCCCAACCTCGTGCAACAAAAGCTGCGCCGAAGTTTACAAGGTGACCAAACAAGGCATCATTTTGACTACAATTGCGTCGGAGACGTAGGGCCACACCATAAGGAATAAATTTTTTTCTGTTCTTCAGGGTGAGAGGAGGTGTTGTGCAAGTACTGATGTACATCTAGAGGTTTAAAATACGTATCTGTCTGTATTAAGCCTTCTTCGTCAATATATATTTTGAGATCTAGGTAATTTACTGACTTTCCTTTCTGCTCGATGCAAAATGTTATTTTGCCTGGTTTAACTTCATTATTTAAATCAGATGTGAAACTTTCTAATTTAACGTCTATATCCGTTAAGTATATTGCCAAAATGTCGTCTCGGTAGCGACCATATTCTTCTGGAGCATTTATGCTTTTATACGCCACTGTGTCAATCTTGCGAGCACCATAACCGTCTGTATAAGTGCATGAATATGAGGGACCCATAGCTGACCCGCTAGCCTGTGTATAATGTTGACTATTGAAGCTGCAATTGTTTGTTACTAAGCAAAGTTCTAAACCTTCTAAAATACATTCAGGGGGTGGCGATTCTGGTAATAAAAGGTCTTGATGCATTTCAAGTAATTCTCTGATACTGTCGATGCATTCGTTATATCTAAACAAGCAAATTCTGCACTGTCTGGAAGTGGTGCGTACTTGTTGTTGAACAATTCAATTCAAGCAAATTATTCTTAATATACGAGTTGTGTTGCGTTGCTAGGGGTTTCAAAAAATATTCCAATAACTTGCCTAAATCTCAGACGCAGTTCCGCAACAGGATAATATATTTCTAAGTGCCCAATCTCTCTTGTGTGTCTTAACATTTGCAAAAGCAGTTCCTGCATTTGCGTCTTTATTCACTATCCAATTTTTATTGTTGCGAATAACTTCTACGTGATTCCACTTGTGAACAAATTTCTCAATGTCCTTGATATACTTCGGTGTTGGGTCATCTTCGCCATGCTGTTTAAACTGATTGTTGCTTTTTAGGTATGTTGTGACTCCTTTTTCGTAATCTTCTCTTTTTGTTATTACAAATCTTTTTGATCCTTTATCTTGCACACGTAATAAAAATTCCTTAATACTTTTTAATTTTTTAAAAACTTTGCGTTCTAGAACAGTTAAATTATCATGTGTAAAACGAACATTCCTCGGGTTAAAAAGATCATCCCATACCGAAGCTAAAAAAGCTTCAACGTTTGGGTTTAAACATTTTGACTTATAAAACGTGTTTGTTTTCCATGGTGGTTTCCCTAAGTTGTGTTTATATTCTATTATTTGTTCCTCTTCCAAAGTTTGTTGTTTCAATTTGGGCTTCTCTGTGATTTCATTGGTTTTTGTAAACAAAGTTTCCCACCTCATTTTCTCGAATCGTGATCGAATTTGGCTTGCAAAAGATGCATAGTCCAAATGGGCTTGTTGTAAATCGAAAGTAAAAGGTGTTGGTGCAAATTAAGGACCTTTGTTTAAAAGAGAAATTTCTTCCGGTTCTGGTGAAAAATCTGGATGTAGCACAGGGTCAAAAGTTGTAGTGCGAACCGGTTTTGAACAAATTTCTTCAAAAAAAAAGAAAGAAAAGGTAAAAAAAAAAGTAATAAAAAGTAAAAAAGTAAAAAGGTAATATTCTGGAATATTAAGAATATGTCGGTATATTTAGTTCGTAACATAATAATTATTTAAATAAGTAATAGTAAGTAATAAAATCTTAGCATGTATGTATACAAATGCACAATGGAGGGTAAAAAAGAAATAAGATTTACAAATTCAATATTAGAAACCAAACTAATCAAGGTTCCTGGTATTGGTCCGATATTCTTCCAGTGGCTGGAAAGGAAGGGATTAAGAACGAAAAAATGAGCTCATAAAACGCTTCTTGGACCTCAAGGGGATTACACATACACACAGTTCGCTAACTTTATGTACAACATTTGTGGTCCGCAAATGACAAAAAGAAGGTTTGACAAATTATTTTACTGGATGGACGCTCTTAGTAAAGGTTACAGCACACCCAAAGCTTATCGCCGTGAAAGTGATAGTCCGGAAGCCGGGATCAGGGAAACTTTAGCAGACACTAGCAAGGGTAAGGGAAGTCGAGGAAATGCGAGAAGTGCGCGAGAGGTGAAAACGGAAAGAAAATTGGGGAGTATGGCGTGGCTCACTGGCTCCCAACAACATTGGTGGTTGATGAATTAAAATCTAAATTTGAAGGTATGAAAGAAAAGGAAGAACAGCAGGTGTGGATAGATGAAAATGAAAAGATGCTGCTGAAGATTTTGCTGAGTTGTTGCTGCTGCTGTTTCTTTTAATAAAATTACCTTATTACTTATAAGTAATTTCTAATTACTTATACTAATTACTTATACTCTTTAAAATTATGGGAAATAATTATATTGTGTACCGGTATACGAAATCAATATAAAACTACTTTACCAGTGAAAAAAATATTCTTTAACTTAAAAAGGAATGGGATACATTTTGTTGAATCTCGAAGCCAATGTATATTTTTACGAAACTGTTTATTTAATGAAGTAACGCCAAAGGGTCTTAATTTGAAAAACCACTTGCATCTAAACTTCTACAAGCGAACAATATACTTAGAATTTGAAAAAAAGTTAAAAGAAACAGAAAAGGAGCTTATAATGGCAATGGAAGTGGACGTGCACATGAAATGACAATTTCACATACATGAATTTATGAGAACCAAGGACTTTCTTTTTCGCTCAACCAGTTTGCCAATAGTTAGTACGGTAGTTGCCCAACTTAACAAACTTTTAAGTAAGCTAGAACAGACAGTGCATCGCCGACATATGAAGAAATTAGCCAAATTAAAGGATCAAAAATGTACAATTAAACTACAAATTCCTTCAATATCAAAGAACTCAAAACGTCCTGGATCAAAAATGGCTACAAGCCTCATACGAGATCAATACTTTGCAAACCATGAACTACTTAGAAGTAAAAAAATAGCCCAGGCTGACAGTAATATATCTTTAACCAAATCTCAAGAGAAAGCACTACCAACCGACAACGCAGATTTTTCAAACTCGCAACGTAGAAGTACTAACTTAACAGTGTGTTCATCAGAAAACATTAACAATAATCATTTGTCAGAATCAGTTTTAGTGATTAAGAATGACAGTAAAATATCCTGGACCAAAATTCGTCATTGTCATTCGAGCGTTTAAAGATAACCTTCCAAGCCACGAATATGTGTCTTCAATCCTAGGGCGCCATCGGTGTCTAACCACTAGATTTGCCGGCAACATTAAAAGAAAAAGAGCTCAAGTACAATCAGATACAATTAATCAGGAAGTTGCAGGGGTATCACCAGACTGTATTTACAACTACGACGAGACTAATTTATCTGATAACCCAGGTCCAATAAAGGTGTTGATGAAGAGGGGGACGAAATATCCAGAACGCGTTATGAACCATACCAAAGCAAGTATCAGTATAATGATGTGTGGCTCAGCCACTGTTGAGCTGTTGGCTAGGGTGGGTCGAAAAATTCTTTTTTCTCCCAATCTTTTCATAACTCTACCAAAAATTGCATTTAGGTAAACATCTTAAATGATTAAAATTTCAGGACCCATGGGTCATGGGAAGATGCGGCTCCAGGTTACAAAATTTCCAAAATTTCACCAAAAATGCGCCATTCTGGAATTAATTTTAAAAGTGAAAAATAGCTTCGAATTGCTTCATAACTTTGCCAAATGTTGTCTTTTGGTGTTTATTTCCAAAGTTTAAAATTTCAATATCGGTGGTAAACAGGGACATGTGGCTCCACATTCCAAAATTTGTGTTAATTTATTAAATTTCGTGTCATTCCTTTAAAAGCAGCATACAGTAGTGGTTTCGTAGTAAAATAAGGCATTTTTCCGTTCATGTTGAACCTAGGTATTGTTCCTACGTGTCCATTTAATCCAGGTGGGGTTAGGATTAATTGAGTGACTTTAATAATAATTGAAAAGTGGAAATCCATTATATATTGGAGGCAAATTCAAACGAATCTATTTAATTCATTACAGTTAGTTGACAAAAATTGAATATTTATAACAGTGATTACTAGTGTACATGAAAATCAAATAGGTGCCAGTATCTCAGAATCTCCAGAGTCTCAATTGAGAATGGATACCGCTTTAACAATGAAAGTCCTTTCTGCTTTCAAACTTTGGCCGTTTTGCTCTCGCATCATTTATTGAATGGATTAACATGTCACGAGACTTGGGACCAACAACAGACTTTGCAGCATGTGCCGAGGTTCGGATAGATCTCTCCACAGCTTGTGTGTGACAAGGGTACTTGGAAAATTCAGAACTGTTATGTAATTGCTGTAGTTTCTCGATATTAAAACCAGCGACAAGGGGCGGTTCTGTAATGTCACATTTTGACCAATCAATCACCTCCATTTTAATCACCTCTAATTATCACTGTCGAGGTTCACTGCTGGGACTTCAAATCTACGAATTACTTCAATGGGTGAAGTTTCCCTCGCTTTGACAATTCTTCTTATCGCTAACTGTCGTATATGAGCCTGCTGATCAAGCAACATCGTCAGTAACACATTCTCATGATGACAAAAAAACGCATTACGTCGCAAGACATGATCAACAGCATCTTTTGCATCACCTGTGAGGTAACGACTTAGCTTTATCATCTTGAAATAATTATGAACTCCGTCTACAATGCTATGATTTGACTTGACTTCAAACCAAACAGGAGCATACACATTAGTAATAAATTTGACCAACTCTTGGAGCTCAACAGATGGGTTTATTGAACTAACATAAAGACGACAAATACGGTTAGCAGTCGTTAGCCATCGTGCATGCGAGAGTTTTCCAGGGTCAGTAACAGCTAGACTTCTATCACAGACACCTGTTTCTATAGCTTTTGTTATCCTGTACAAATATTTTTGATCCGTACTTAACTCCTGTATAACTGAGTTACTGAGGTCAGGGAAGGGTGCAGTCATAGGTAAAAACTGAGCTAAAGGTAGTGATTGTATTGTAGTTGAAGATGAACTAATAACAGAACCAATTGGTCCTTTGTATGACTTTGGACCTGTTGTCGGACCATCAAGTAGCTCAAAGAGATGGCGAAGTGGGAGCTCATTGGCATGGAACAAACATAAAGACCACTGCAATGGGTGACCAATATGTTGTTCTAATAGTCTAATTATTCCTCCTTTGATACCAACATTGACATTGGTCCCATCACAGCCTACTAATTTCAAATCATCCAAACTCAATTCATTATCAATAAAGAAGTCTGTTATAGCGTTTTTTACATGAACTGATTTGCCCGAATCTGGAACACAATGCCCAATAAATTGTGATCCAGGTTCACTTATAAGAACATAATGTTCCTCTTTTCTGGTTTTCTTAGCATTAGTTTCCGGGTCTTTATACAAAGTTTCATTCTTTCTACCATCAAAATATAAGCCCGATATCTTAAATGATTTCGTTTGATCAGTGAATAATTTTCTTAGTTGTTTACGAGATCGTCTAAGTTTACTTTTATCAACAACGAGTTCTTCATCTTGAGACTGTAATGCTGCAGAAATAGCAGCAGATGCAATGGCTGAAGCTGCTCTATCTGACACGCCATATCGATCTGCTTCCTGTGCAACAGATAAAAATGATGTCCTATTTTGCTTAGATGTTGACACGGGCTCATCCACAACACTCTCAGCTTCGTTGCTAATAGTTTCCACTTCATTCAACGCAGCACACGACAAGCTATTGGAATCTTGTTCCACCACATTCAAATGGCATTTTATAACTCGGTACTTAGACTTAGTTGTGAATTTCTTTCTAAATTTCTGCGCCTGCTTTAAAATATCCAAATGGTATTTTTGTTGCTTCTTTAGCTCGTACTGTTTCCGTTTTATCTTCCTCAAATTTCTCCGAGATGTTTCCTTATCAACTCGACCAATAAACATTTCACGATTTGCTCTTTGATCGATTAAAAATGCTACATCATCCGGTTTAACTCGATACTGTCGATCACAGTGACAGCCCCTTGATAGATCGCATTTGCAGAAAGCAACGTCAAAAAGTCTCTCTAGCAGTCGACCATACTCAGCAATTTTCTCTTTGTAAAATTTCCCATTTCGCTTTGATAATGGATATTTCTCTATATATCGAAATTCCTCATATATCTTTAAAACTTTTTTCGTAATTCCAGCCTCCGTGATAGTTGGTATTGATGCTTTGGTATATATTGCTCGAATATATTGAGAAACTTTTGATGACAACACTCTTAAACTTGGATCTTTGGTCGAATCAGACTGCTGCTTCAGCTCGATTTTCACACACTGAATGTGACGTAAAACATCGCCGTTAGTCGGGAGGCGACTCTCTGGCATCGCCGTTGGATAGCCGTATATGTGTCTCGAGGAGCTTCTTGTAGCCATTCAGATAGATGTATTATAAGAAAGAAAGAAAGATTATCAAAAAGAATCAAGTATTACTGTACACTAATATCAAAGATGTGTTTCTCTTCTACAACACAAGATTAATTGATTGAATACAGTAATAAAATTTAATGCCTTTATAGACATCCTACACTCTGAAAATTAATGTTTGAATTTGCCTCCAAAATAAAATGGATTTCAATTATTAAAGTCACTCAATTAACCCTAACCCAACTAACCCCACCTGGATTAAATGGACACCTAGGAACAATACATAGGTTCAACGTGAACGGAAACAACGGTATGCAGCTTTTAAAGGAATGACATGCAATTTAATATAATACGACAACATTTTGGATTCTGGAGCCACATGTCCCTGTTAGCCACCGCTAACAGTTAACTTGAAATTTTAAACTTTGGAAATAAACACCAAAAGACAACATATGGTAAAGTTATGAAGCAATTCGAAGCTATTTTTCACTATTCAACTTAATTCCAGAATGGCGCATTTTTGGTGAAATTTTGGAACCTGGAGCCGCATCTTCCCATGACCCATGGGTTCTGAAATTTTAATCATTTAAGTTGTTTACCTAAATGCAACTTTTGGTGGAGTTATGAAAAGATCGGAAGAAAAAAGAATTTTTCGACCCACCCTACTGTTGGCCCCATATGTAGTGTATAAGGCCAAATCGGTATACTCATGTTGGACCCTTGGTGGCCCACAAGGGACTCGTTACTCATGTTCGAAATCTGGGTGGTTTGAAGGTGAACGTTTTGTGGATTGGTTCATGCAAACCTTGCTCCCAGCAATAAAGAAGAAGGTGCAGATAAGACAAACGTTGTCATCGGTGATAATATTTTCGACTCATTTGTCATTAGATGTACTAAGATGCTGTGAAAATAATAAAATCAAATTCATTTGCCTCCCACCCAATGCCACTGACAAACTCCAACCCTTGGATGTCGCATTATTTGCTCCTTTTAAGAAACGTTGGCGTTCAGTTTTACAAGATTTTAAACTGAAACATCCCAAGGTGGATTCATTACCGAAGAGTACATTTCCAACATTATTGCATAGGTTGTTGGCTGGGGTGTTGGAGACGGAACAGGATCAGTCATCATCATCACAAAATAAAAATCTTGTATCTGGATTTGCAAAAACAGGACTCTATCCTGTTCAGAGGGATAAGATTATATCAATGCTACCATCAGCAGCCCATGGGTCGTCTTCACCTGGTGCTGAAGTCGATGATGCCCTAACTACATTATTAAAGGATGTTACTGGGAGAGTGGAAGCCGATGTTAATACTAGAAAGCGGGGCAAAAAGGTCAATATTGTGGCAGGTCAGTCTATATCTGTATATCTATATCTCTATACCTATACGCAAGGGAAGAAGAAGAATCCACCAAAGTCAATCATACCCGTTGGAGAAGCAGGGAGAAAAAAAACTAAACGAGCAGGGAAAGTAACAAAGGCGACTAAAAGTTCAACATCGCAGAAAACCCAACCATCTAGAAAACGAAGGAGAATATATTCAACATCTTCAGAATCATCCATCATGTCAATGACACCATCTGGAATACCATCAACATCAACATCTGGGTCAGAAACAGATCAGGCGGTATACAGTACGGCATGTTCCGACACTGAATTTGAATTTGAAGGTTTTAATTCCGAAATTCCAAATGTATCTGAATCCACTTCCTCACTCATTGACAGTAATGACATATGTAGATATGCATCATCACCAGAACTCACGATGGAAGATATTCTACTGTTGGAGGAGTTGAATGATATTGAATCCGAATCCTAATTCAAACTACATTATAAACATATAATCTGACTTTCTTGGCAATTTCATAGGATAATCCAGTAATCCAGATTACCTATATTTTGTTGGTTTGTTGTATTCCCAGTGACTTTTCATGTAATTTCAATACTGTACTTGTTAATTCCGTTCCATTGCCAACTCTTGTCATATATTATGACAAGAGATTATATCATTATTGTTATATATTCGGTATGACTATAATTTAATATGATTATGTGCAATGAAACAAGCCCTGTTGTCCACCATCATGGTGGACACCGGGGCACTTTTTAAAAACATTTTAGTGGGCCAAGTTATTGCAGCCACAAATGACCAATATAACTCATTATGATGGTGTTTATGTCGGTTTATATGTGATGGCTCAAGAATCCCCACAATGGTTTAAGTATCCCCATATTGGGGTAACTTGAGCCACAATGGTTGTTTAAAAAAAATCGATGTAACCTCCATTTAAAAGGAGGTTACATCGATTTATAATTAATATACAGGTTTCTATAAGCCTTATAAACATAAACTTTGTTTCATTGTATTGAAGGAAGGGATAAAAATATCAGGTGGAAAGTTGAAAGTGGTTCAAGTAACCCTGGATGACGGTACCGTACTCTTCTTATCAGTTCGACGTCTTTTGACAACAGGGGGAATGACAACTGATCCAGAGGAACCAGTTTCCACAGTCTCTGTAGGTGGTAGAACAGCCTCACCTGGGCACTTAGCCTTATCAGTGGACCAGGACTCAACATCAATGTCATCATCAACGAGGTTGAATAGTTCCAACGCAACCAGATACTGTTGTAGGAAATTCGGAACTCCCAAAGTTCGTGTCCTCATCTCCACCTCCCTGCTCGGTTTCAGAATCATTGCCATCTTCTGGAGGCAAAATTACAATATTAGTTGATTCTTCCGAGCAATTGTCTAATGCCTCTTGCAGTGTGATGAATGTCGTCGCTTCTGAATGTTTATTTCCTTTATTACGACCATAAAAGGAACTACAAGCCGCCATTACTGCATTATAAAGAACAGCAATCGAAGTTATTGATAATAATAAAGGCTAGCAGGCATGGCTGCCTATATGGTCCCCACACCAGCCCCTGGACAGCCTGAGATCCTCAGCGCTGGTGTACTGTCGTCGCTGTGCCTCTCGCCAACATAGTAGCTACACAACGATAACAATAACCAGCGCGAGTCACTCCACTGTCCGTCCCAAAGGCTCCAATATACTAGAAATAATAAAAACTAATAAAAAAACTCCGGCTCCATTGATTTTTCGCATCCTTCAGACAGGGGCTACACTGTCAGTTGAAATGTACGTACTTGAAGACAAGCCTACCGGTAGCGGTAGTACAGTTAGTACTAAGTACAGTTGTAGTACAGTTAGCTACCGGTAGTACAGTTAGTACTGTAGTAGTCTGGTAGTAGCGCCTACTACTGTACAGCTGTACTGTAGTACCGGTATATAGTCAGTAGGTGTCTGTGACTATGGCAGTATGGTCTTGCTTGATGCTGTAGTGTAGTGTTTGACTTAGATAGGGCTTGGTCTTAGGAAAAGGCAGTTTTTAGATATGATAAACACAGGAACACAGGCTGATAGGTCTGAACTTCAGCAGAAATAAACGTTTCAGGAATAATTTTAATACTTTATAATTATAATAAAGCCCCTTTAGTGGCCAAGTTCCCATTTTGTTCCCAAAATTTTTAATTGCATTTTTGCACCCTGAACGAATATTTCAAAATTTGACACTTCTATTATAATATATAGTATAACATATATATAACATAGCAAACATATTTACATCAATTAATGGTGTTCTTATTTTAATAAAGTGTTACTTTAGAAATGGTGCCCCAGTATCCAGTTTTTACCAAAAATAAACTTAAAAAATAACATGCTAGCGGCCAGATTTTTTTCTTTATTACATAATATATTATAACACACATAATAAATGAATACACTAAACGTGTTTTTGTCAAATTCTATAAAATTTTGTAGCTCTGGCTTACATCTAAATTTGAGGGAACAAAATGGGAACTTGGCAGCTAAAAGGTTAATAACTATCTATGTACTTTCTCTAACCATTTTTTATATCCACATCTACTTTCCCGCGCTTACTTACTCAAGTTACATGGCCCTTAATTACGTGTGTGAATGTTTGCCGTTGTTAGGTAAATATATATATATTATATGTGTATAATATATGTATTTTAGTATTAGGGGGGGGGGGGGGGGGGGGGGGGCGTAGGAGGCATATAAATCCAGCTGTGGTGTATGGTTTGGGATTGCTTGTTCATACTTGTATTCATATTTGTAACATTGTATTATTTTAATTATTTACTGGTTACGTATTGTGAGCAATGCTCATATGTCTGTTAGTTTACCGGTTAAATACTGGACACACTGTCATATAATTTATTAAATAGGATAATTTTTTATGAAATTACGAATTTATATTATTGATTTAGTTTATTTTGTAAAAAATCGTTAAACTCTGGCTTTAAAATGAGACTTTGAACTCCAGAGCCCTATTCATTAAACTTACTTCTTTCCTTCATCATTTTATACATCATTTTAAATACCTCCTTCCTAATTGGTATTTTGTGAAATTTTTATATGCCAACTAAAGAGGAGACACACAATAGTAGATGCTAACATGTTTGTAAACCAGTCTACAAACCTGTCGATAAACCTGTCTGCAAATCTGTCTGCTGCAAACCTGTCTTCAAACCTCAGTTTGTTTTATATTTAGGGCATCATTTAGATCATCGTCTGGTATCAGTAACCATGTCTCCAAATCATAAACTTTATCTGAATCATCTTGGACACAATTAAATAGATTATGAAAATGTTCATTCCAAGATGAACATATATTATATGCACCAACAGCATTACCTATTTTATTAGGAGATTGCGATTTAATATTAGAGTGATTACACACTTGTGACCAGAATTTTTTGTTGGAGACTTTCACCAGAGAGAAAGAGAAAGTTAATAGACTCCAAATAGTTGCGTCGTAGACTCTAATATCAAGAACTACACCTCCAACAAAGACACGCTTAGGGCAACGCTTCGACACCATATTAATATAGCTTTCATTGTTGTTTTGTGTCATTCCATGGAGACATTTCGAAAGCAGCGATGGTTGAGTAAGTTCTCTGTAAGTAGGTTTTATGCATTCTAACACAGCATATGGTAAGCTATCTTTATGATCATATTTTATTAGACCCTTATTGTATTTACACCAAGTGCCTTCTCCTTTTGGGCGCAGTCCATGGGATGGATTTATAGTAGGGTTGATGCCTTATGGAAAAAAGTTGCCCAAATAGCAGTCCGCATTTGTGTAACAAAGACAGTGTTAGCTCGAATAGCAGCTCCATAATAACCTTGGAGTTTATCAATGAGTAAGTCTACCTTTACCCCCAAGTCCCTTACCATCACTGAGCTTCTTACCCATATTGTCTTTTATAAGTTTTCGCAGTTGCCCACCCATTCGTTTCTCGATATGCCCAACACATTCTAACTTCACTACTGGTGTGTTCACATATATTTTGGCTTCCTCAACTGTGTGAAAGGAGTTAGTGTCACCATCCCCAAGGTACTTTTTTGTATATCAGATACCGCAAGTATCAATAGATTGCGTAAATATCGCCAGTGCTCCAGCAACCTCCATACTTCCACTTGAACCTGTATGATTTTTATGACAGACTTTCTTGTGATTTTTACGAGCGGCAAGAATCTCAGAGAGTGGCAAGTCATCCTCATTATTTGCAAATTTTATACATCCATGGCAATATTTTGAAAATGTTTGTACATCTACAACACGCCCAGTGTCCAATGATATAGCACTGACTATCCCATTCAATGATTTGTGCCGTCGCCGTTGCCATGACCCATCAAGGCTGAGACTAATATCCAATCCTGGAGTCAACCCATTTCATCACAATCAACCGGCGTAGAAGTAATTTCATCTTCCTCACTATATGTTGAACAATTTTCATCTTCAAATTAAGACACTAAATTATCTTCGATAGCTTTTTTAATTACAAATCGTAATTGAATCTCAAAACTATTTCAGGTATATACTGTACAGTGTACATTATTATACAAACATTATGACTATTACATGCTACATGTTACATGCTATTATAAAGTTTACAACTTTAAGAAATCGACCAATGCTCATCTGAGATATTATCAGACATCTTGCTTTAAGGTGTACGCTGCTCTCTTTCCCTGCTGACTGTCCAATTGAACAATACCATGGCTATCCATGAATATTTTCCATTCTTCTTCCGAATTGATATGGAACAGGGACCCCCGGGACACCTGTCTTTCATAATGATGCGATTGGATTTCGCAGCCTTTCAAATTGCATCCGTAACTATTCTTATGTAATTTGCATCCCATGTATTGTCCTCATGAATTTTCCTCGATTCCCATAGGGTTGATAATGCCATTTCACTCTCATCCATTAGCTTTATGGCTAACTCCACATCGCCCTTCTGAATTTCAGCCGTAACTGAAGTATTGTTAAGTATGTTTTCTAAGACAAGAATAGTAACACTCACCCTTGCCACCATACCCTTATTTTTACTGTATCATCTCTCAATATGTCTACTTTTTCGGATGCTCTATCAGTTATATTGTGATCCATTAGTTCGTGATACTCCACAAATGTAATTTTGGCGTCAGGATTATAAATGAACTGCATTTCATTAGCGACATTGTGAATGTTGTTCAATATGCCTCTAACTCGTTCGTCACACTCTCGTATTAATTTCAATTATTCGAAGTTCCTCATTTCGCGATCTTTATTATAAGTGATAAGAAATCTTGTGGCGAGACCATCGTTTTTATCCTATGGATGAATGTCACACTCCATAAACAGAATGAGAATCTCACTTGATTCAGCGAGTTTAGTTTTATCTTCATCTAGGAATATTGGTTTGTTATCGTTGTCTAGAGTTATTATTTCATTCACAGATGCAGTTGGGACATCCTGAACCACTGGTACGGCGTCTGGCCGCCTAATCCCAAATGCTCTGTATAATATTCCTTTGGACACAAATAAAACACCAGTCGACAGTAGTCTTTTCAGATTTCGGTTTTGTATTCTTTTAATTAAGGGGGAGCATTTTCTGACCAGAAAGTCTAATTTTTGAAACATATCGTATCTGATGCAGAATTTCATGCTGAATCCAAATATGGAAACCGTTTTCCCATATCGTGCTAAGATACTGGCTCCGATATATCATCGGTAAATGCGATGAAGGTTAGGGATTGCATTCAATTTCTGCAAATTTCTGTGCACAGTGGTGCCAATTGATTGTAGCTGGAGTTTTTATCGTTTTTTTTTGTAGTATTTTTAGTGGTTTACGTTAATAAGATGTTTTTATAATTTCAAAATATACCTACCATACTAGCTAGTTAGTAAAAAAAACCAATATGTAGTACCTTTTAGTAGATTTTCATTAGTGCATTTTCATTAGTTACATTAATAAATAGTACCGGTATATAAAATTAAAAAAATATTTTTTTAATTTGAAAAAATACTAGCTAGGTAATACAAAAATACTAGCTTGATATTTAAAAAACACTAGCTACCATTAAAAAATATCTGCTAAAAAAATGTTCCAGAACATTCACCAATATAAAAAAAGAAAAAAAATCCCACAAATTTGCTGTATACAATAATGCCGCATCAATATTAGTGTAAAGCACCTCATCACAATGTATGTATTCATTGTTTGCATAGTGGGATTAAGCAGATGGTGGAGGTATGGAAGTATGCAATAATGCCGCATCAATATTAGTGTAAAGCACCTCATCACAATGTATGTATTCATTGTTTGCATAGTGGGATTAAGCAGATGGTGGAGGGCTATTACATCCATGTATATTATGCAATGTGTACCTTAGATTCATTGACATTGCGTTTATATTTTATACATTATATTATTATTATATAATACCACATTATTAAACTCATTTTATACCATACTAGTACCAGTAGAATATATGGGTTCTTATCCCAAGACCAAGGCCGTTCCTATCCCAGAACGTATGGGGTCCTTGTTACAGGACCAGATTTTGCCCTTAGAATGAGGGTCTATTCAGCCACAGTGGTACCTCTTTGTGGCTGCTCCTCCTTTATGCAGCATGGAGGTGACACGTTTACTGAATCAATGATCCAGAATACCTGACCTGTATTGCGTCTGCGTGGTGAGAATGTGTGCTGTCTGCTGTACATGGCTGTACATTAACATATAACATACATGCTTACAATATAATGTACATGCATGTACTGTACATTATATTTATCCTGTATTCCTACTATTAATCCATGTACAGTGCTTTTTGTTGTCATATTGTCAACAGTGGCGGGTGGAATGGGACGACCCGATTATCCATCGACTACTTTATTAACTATATTTCAATTAATTGTGTCAATTTAATATCTGATTTGTAGTGAATTGTTTGTTAATAATAAATAAATAAAAGATTTGGAGAGGGAAGAAGGAGAATGGAGCTAGTTCCGAAAATACAAACTAGACATCCCTAAAACAGTAGCTACCATAAAATGTATTAGTTTATACAAATGAAGGGGTGAAATTGTACATATTTACAAAATTACAGTAAATGAAAAGTTCTAGAACTCTCCCAGTATACATAATTTCTAAAGCTTGTTTTGAAAATGCAGCCTCCAGTCATGCACAGTTAGTTGCAAGGCCTTATACTTATATATCACCTTGGTTCTTAACAATAATTTATAGCAAAGAAAGAAAGGAATAACTATTTACATACTTGTGTGTAAAGTAGCACTTTACAGTGTGATGATCCGAGTGGCTTTGTTACACGAACAAACGTTAGTGAGTGAAAATAAAGCCACGAGGATCTGAAAATACTTTGCAACAAGTATGTATGTAGTTTTATTCCAAAATTTTAACATTACGAAATGATTGTACATATACATTATAAGTGACAGAAACTGCACAAATTATATTAGTTGCTGTATAAATAATTGTAAAAATGACATAAATTTTGTTATAAATAAGTTAGCTTATATTTATCGCTGCGTTTGCAGCCATGTTATGTTATAATAATATAGCTAGGCCCAACTGGTTATAAATACAGTAGCTATACCCCGCCTACTGGTAGGTAATGCAGTAGGCCTATCTGACTGCCAGGCAAATTTCCCCTATTGTTTACGTGGTAACCCATGATGGCGTTAAGTTATGTCCCCTTAGTGGACATTACTTAACGTCGTCATGCGTCGTCACGTAAACACTAACACCAAATACAATACTAAATGTACAGTACAGGCCAATACAATGCTGTAATGTCCTCTAAAGTTGTAAAGTGCTAAATAACAACTCGCTGTTAATACTAACGGCGTTGAGTAATGTTAAGTAATGTTAATTTGGAATAAAATAACATTACTACAATTAATGTTCGCAACAAATTATTTCCCCACCAAATTAGATACCTTTTTGCACCAAATCGATTAGTTAACAAAATTCACTTTTCCACGAAAACGGCTCACTTTCCACCAAAATAGCTCACTTCTATACCAAACCGCATCACTTAAATTTTCTTTTTGCACCAAATAGTTAAAAAAAATCACTTTCCATCAAAATAGTCACTTTCCACCAAAACGAGTGGTGGTTGGGTGGGTATTTGGTGGTGGGTATTTTTTTGATGTGGAAAGTGATATAATTTGGTGAATAAAGTAACCCTTTTGGTGCAAAAGTGATATTTTTTGGTGTATGAGTAAATCGTAGCCATTAATGTTTTCCTTCGACATTTGTATTGTATATACAGTTGTAAAGAACTGATATGATTTTCATGTATACAATTTAGGATGTCCCTGTGTATAATTGGCATGAAATCATCCTCATTAGAAACTCAGCGACCTCAATAACTGTAAGCAGACTCGCGCCGAGATATAATCCCATGGTTCCTCCAACTGACGCTGCAATAAAATAGTGAATATTAATTATATCATGGATCATAAATCTCTGCCAACTCGTGAGAGTGAGAATATCTGCAATGAATCTACACAGTAGCTCTTGATGATTCTCTGTAAAGGCGAATCTCTGTGCAATGAATGTGCGAGCGGGTGGCAGAATGTTGCGGCAGAAAATACGGTGTATCCTATCCTCATGCTGTATAGTAAATTATAGGAATGTATGCTTGCTGGCTTGTCCTTACATATTCATGAAACATGTGTCCTTAGGCTGCATATACACCAGTGTTGGCGTGTCACGTGACACGGTTGATGGTTTTCGCGTGAAATTTGAAATGAACAACCTGTTTTCATTTGGGGGGAATGCACCAGTGTTGACGTGTCACTTGTCACAGTTGGCGGTTTACGTGTCACTTTTTCATGGTGTTCATTAATTCTAAAACGCCAACACCTTATTAATATAACACTGGATATGGATGGATATACCGTTTTAAATTTTGGTGGTTTTGTGTTGGTGTGTTGACGTTTACATGTCACGTTTTGGCGGGTAATGTGTTTTTATTTGAGGAATGAGCATGTTCATTATTTGTAAAACGCCAACACTTCAAAATTAAATTAAATAAATAAAATGTGAAATATTTCATAGATCTTTAGAGATTCTATCCGGTCTGCACGTGTTGTGAAACATGGTTCGCAAACAACTCAAATCTATTGGTAAAGCAAATTCTCTGGCTGATGTTCTTCTTCATCATAGAAACAACTATGAAGGTAACTTACCGTCTACTTGGTGGAATATTTGGTTACATCAATGATCACATGATGGTTGATTGGGCCAACTTTGTACGTGAATTAATAATGTACAAGGACATGAAGGAGGCAGACCCAATGGGAGGCCCAGGAGAATCGATTCAAATCGATGAATCACTACTACTACTACTACTACTAGGATCGGCATGCTGCATTGCAGCTGCATTTTTAGGAATGCTGTGCCGGCTTGTCAACAAAATTGCACCGCCACAACTCCCTATCACCCATGACATTTGCTAGATCATCCGCATCTTTAAGGCCTGTGTCCTTTAAGATGCGTCTCAAGAAAGTCATGGGCTGTCCACCATGCTTATTCACTCCATGAGGCTGCCAAAGTACAAGATTATGCACTGGCTGGTCCTCACGGCGAAAGCAATGTCCTGCAAAGCGGAGGCGATTTTGTTCTAGTGTCAAGCTTGGGGGAACCAATGAGACACCTCCAATGTTATATAGTGCCTGGTTGGAGATGTGTGCATTGTACTTGACACAATGAACCCGGCGTAGCATTCTTGTGAATGTGCCATCCAGAGATTTGGTGTCCTCAGCAGTTAGAGCCCAGCATGGACTCCCGTAGAGGAGTACTTGAACTACTGCTGCTCTAAATAATCGGACCTTAAGTTTCCGATTAATTCTCGGTGACTTCCAAATCCTGGAAAGCCTATTCAAGGCTGTCCATGCCTTTCCCTTACGTATTCGAAGGTCCTCACCTGACTTCCGGATCCATGATCCCAGGTAACAGAAGTCGTCCACATGCTCAAGCATACCATCCTTTGAGCTTATGCTCATCCGATCAGATACTTGCTGAGGACTTTCAAAGTTAACTGTCATAATTTTGGTCTTTCTGGAGTTAATAAAAAGACCAACACTAGAAGCAGCATGTTCTAATGAGCTGAGGAGCCGTTGGGCTCCCTCTAATGATTCTGAGACTACTGCTAAGTCATCAGCAAAGTCTAGATCAGTTAGGTACTTGGTAGGATTTCCTCGACTTCTGGAGCCAGTAGGTGGAGTTATCATCACCCCATCATCATTATGATGATCTAAGGACATGCGTAGAACACAGTCAACCACAATAATGAACAAGAATGGTGCAAGTGTGTCTCCTTGGAGGACGCCCCATAACACTTCAAATGGTTCTGTGTCACCGTCAACAGTAGACACAAAAGTTGTCGAACCATCGTATACTGATCTGATTGCTGCAATAATTTCATCAGGAATCCCATATAATGAAAGTATGCTGAACATACGTGAGCGAGAGACTGAATCAAAGGCCTTGAAGAAGTCAACAAAGATAACAGCCAGATGCCTGTCTTTCTTTTTTGATAATTCTTCAATTATCCTTCTATGTGCCAAAATGGGCTCCATGGTCCCACGACCTTTACGGAACCCATTCTGATTTCCATGGAGCAGTCTCTCAATGGGATCCCTGATGCGATTTAATAGAATCCTATTGTATAGCTTTGCAGCAATCGATATCAATGAGATTCCCCGAAAAGAACCATAGAGTGTTAGGTTGCCCTTCTTGGGAACTGGCACCAACATATTTGTTTTCATTTCTTGTGGGACTCTTGTTGTTCGGTACATGCCTACTATGATGGGATAGATGAGCTTTAAACACTCAGGTATTTTAAAGACCTCAGGGGGAACACCATCTACTCCACTGGCACGATTGGTCTTAATGCTCTTTGCAGCAGCCTTCACTTCTGCAAAGGAAATATCGCCAATGGGAATATCTGGGAGTACAGACTCAGACACTTTTACTTCTATAAAGTTATCAGCCAATACCCTGTCATTATTGAGGAGCTTTTCAAAGTGGGCTTTCCAACCATTGAGGCGATCGGCTGGTGATTCAGCCTTAACCTTGGTGGTTGGTTGGCTTTTCCGCCCAGTAAGCAGATTGATTGATTTCCATGCCTGGGATGATTGCCTGCTGTCGTCAGCCTCATTGATGGCATCAACCTGTTGGTTTATTAGCTCATGTAGATTAACAGAGTACTGCCTGTTCAGGGACCTAGATGCAGCCTTAACTGCATTCTTGGCTGCTGTAGTCTGTTTGAGTCGGGACTCTTTCTGCGCCTTATGAAGGTCATTTCGGCACTTCTGAATTTTGTTGTCAGGAATCACTGTTTCGGGGTCGGAGGAAATATAAGCGCGGGAGGAAGCTGAAAGGAGATTACATCAGTGCTGCAAGGAATTATGGACGAGCAGTTGATGGGCCACGGATTTTTGGGCTAGTCCATAAAAGAGCTGATAAATCAGTCGACATGCGAATGTTCCATGTGCAGCGATGTGACACAGAAACACTACGACCGATTGTTGAACGCCATATCAAAGGTGGAACGACAATTATGTCAGATGAATGGTCAGCATAATGTGGTCGGCGAGTTGGTATCATGAACAGGAGGGATCAGTGGCAGTGCAGCGATGGAAGTGGGGGCTACACACACCTCAAAGTGAAGCATGCTACCAAGGGAAAAGGGCGTTTTGTGAACCCAGCAACCGGGGCTAATACCCAATGTATAGAAGGGATGTGGCGCCATGATAAATTCGCAATTATGCATCGAAAGAAAAGTGCTGTGGCAAACATTGAAAATCACTTAGGGGAGTTCAGATGGCGTGGACTTCATGTCGAGACACCGTTTCTTGATCTAATTGACCTGATAAAAGCAAACTATTAACTGAAAAGTTACTCAGTAACATATTTTAATTAAAAATCTAATAGCTAATCATTTTAATTACAACTCTACTAGCTAATCATTATGTAAAAAATAAAAAAAAATCACAAAAAAAACACATAAAAAAACACATTTTCGTCACCCGGGCCACAGTACTACCTTTCAAATATGTAACACAATTTGAATTTCGTTGAAAAATAGCTAAGATATGGGCATTCAAATGTTGCATGGTTTTGCAACGATGTGAGGCTATTTTATTCTATTAATAAATAAACCATATTCTGGAACATTTTTTAAATGTATGAATAGCTACATAATAGTATGATTAAAGATGTAGCCTAATGCATTGTTGCCCAGCTACGTATTTGGATAAACAAAATATTCCAGATTATGATGCATTTATTAAATAGAATAAAATAGCCTCGTGCAGGTGCATAACAATGCAACATATCTTAGCTATTTTTCAACGAAATTCAAATTGTGTTACATATTTAAAATCCTTGCAGGGCCAGCTTTCCATTGGTACCAATTGTGGTACCATTGGTACCACAGCTATAAGGTAGAAGAATAACTGCGGTGTAACTTGTATAATATCGCTGGAGACACTTTTTTTAAACGCTTGTAGCTAAAGATTGAAAGCAAAAATAAAAATTCTGGCTCACCCAGTCAGTGGTCGGGAGGTGAAACTATCTCTGTTTCAAATTTCATGCAATCTCATTAAGATTTGTAGAAAAATTAGGGGGGGCCGTGTCACTGAATTATGACACTATATTCTGGGACATGTGTAATCATGGAGATCTTGAATCCGATTGGTGAGTGAGTATATTTTTCTCAGTTTATTTTGCTCAGATAAATGGTTTTTATTAATTTGATGGTGAAATGGGACACACAAATTCACAATTAAGCTTGGCATTCCATGGATTCGGAATCAACTCACTCGATTTGACTTAAAAAACCGCTGGATGCCAGCCATTACCTGAATTTGTCTTCACCATCACTTACTTGCGTATTTTCAGGATTTGGAATCAGACTAATTAGTTGTTGTAACACGTTGAAGATCCGTAAAAACTAATGTTATTCATAATACAGTTAGAGGTGTTCATTCAAAATAAAATTCAAATCAATTGCAAAAGAACTTACGCAATATATCCATTATGCCAGAATAAACAAGCGACTGTGTCACTTCCTCATACCGGGTAGATGTTACATATATTTATTTGTATGGTGTTGATGTTGATGAAAAATTGATGTAAATTTAAAAATATCGAATTTTTTAGAATTTTAATGCCTGAGACGGCCATCAAGGCCAACTTAAAACTCAATAAAATTTTGTGTACAGGTATTTTGGATGGTTTCCAACCTAATCCGCATTGGTTCATTTGAAATATTTAATGAGTAATAAAATTTTATATGTGCAGGAAAAGTACCGAAAAGTCTCATTTTTTTTAATTTTTGAGCCCGAGAGGGCCATGAAGGAAGTCCAAAAATAAAAAAAATTTGCATACAACGTTTTTAGATGGTATATCACATTTCCCATACCGGTTCAACAGCAAATTCGAAAAAAAGTAAAAATGATCCGCCCTAGTAAACATGTGTTACAAGATCCTATGCAGTTTAGTAAACTCACAATTAATCATAATAATATATGTAGTGGTAGGCAGGCCATTATAAAATACATTCATTTACACTTTTTACCGCGAAGTTTCGATTTAGTTACATGTTGAGGCTAGCCTTGATGTGTGGAGCTTGCACCTGTTTAATTTCATCAGGAGAAATGCCTCCAAATCTTCTTGAGTCAACGTACTGCATAGACGAGTTAAAATAAGCTTCAACTGATAAAACACTCATTCACAGCAAACCTGATAAAATTTAGTTATTACAATAAAATTACGCACAAAAGAATACAGGTAATTAATTATGTAGGCTACTGAGCTTCAGTAATTAGTTTCAGTTTCAATATTTTAAAACAAAGACAGTTTTCTATAATTCTATTTGTAAATTTTATATTTATTATTATTAGTGGTAAATTCTATTAAGACAAATTATGTGTTTGTCTTTCTCACATTACCTAGGTCATGGGCAGAGTTAGAACTGTTCTGTAAACCATGCAGAGAGTCTCATATGCTGAGGAGAAAAAATTTTATTCTACCATAACCTTTAATCAACCGACTTTGCAGTCGCCAAGGCATTTCCCAGGATGTTCCACACATATATCTTCATCACATTCATCGACATCAGTTGTTATTGGTATGTATAGAATCATAGGTTGTTTGAGTAGGGACCACTCATTGGCAAATTGAGAAAGTTCACTTCTAAATCTGTTCAAATCAAGATCAGGAAGGATGGTGAGAAATCATTATAAGTGTTCTACCCTCAATAGTTCATTATCTGACGATGTTTTGCTAAAGTTCTTTGGATCAAAGAGTTCTAAGTTCTGATACAATTTTCCATGTTTGGAAAAGCGGTTGTCAGTTTGATGAATAGCTGTATCTATAACAACATTGGACTTGCTTTGCACCCTTGCTTTGAACTTATCGTTAGGATCTTGAAAAGTTTCATCTCTTGCCATTTTGCCTGGCATTTTTTTCTTTTTTTTTCTGGCAACGTTTATCTTGCAATATCAAACTTGCTAGACTTTGAAGGGCCTGGGAATTTTCACGAACAGATGTATGGCCCCACCAGGCCAATGATTCTCACTAAAATTTTGTGTACAGGTATTTTGGATGGTTTCCAACCTAATCCGCATTGGTTCATTTGAAATATTTAATGAGTAATAAAATTTTATATGTGCACGAAAAGTACCGAAAAGTCTCATTTTTTTAAATTTTTGAGCCCGAGAGGGCCATGAAGACGAAGTCCAAAAATAAAAATATTTGCATACAACGTTTTTAGATGGTATATCACATTTCCCATACTGGTTCAACAGCGAATTAGAAAGAAAAGTAAAAATGATCCGCCCTAGTAAACATGTGTTACAAGATCCTATGCAGTTTAGTAAACTCACAATTAATCATAATAATATATGTGGTGGTAGGCAGGCCATTACACAATACATTATTTACACTTTTTACCGCAAAGTTTCGATTTAGTTACAGTTGAGGCAAGCCTTGATGTGTGGAGCTTGCACCTGTTTAATTTCATCAGGAGAAATGCCTCCAAATCTTCTTGAGTCAACGTACTGCATAGACGAGTTAAAATAAGCTTTAACTGATAAAACACTCATTCACAGCAAACCTGATAAAATTTAGTTATTACAATAAAATTACCTACAAAAGAATACAGGTAATTAATTATGTAGGCTACTGAGCTTCAGTAATTAGTTTCAGTTTCAATATTTTAAAACAAACACAGTTTTCTATAATTCTATTTGTAAATTTTATATATTTATTATTATGAGTGGTAAATTCTATTAAGACAAATTATGTGTTTGTCTTTCTCACATTACCTAGGTCATGGGCAGAGTTAGAACTGTTCTGTAAACCATGCAGAGAGTCTCATATGCTGAGGAGAAAAAATTTTATTCTACCATAACCTTTAATCAACCGACTTTGCAGTCGCCAAGGCATTTCCCAGGATGTTCCACACATATATCTTCATCACATTCATCGACATCAGTTGTTATTGGTATGTATAGAATCATAGGTTGTTTGAGTAGGGACCATTCATTGGCAAATTGAGAAAGTTCACTTCTAAATCTGTTCAAATCAAGATCAGGAAGGATGGTGAGAAATCATTTTAAGTGTTCTACCATCAATAGTTCATTATCTGACGATGTTTTGCTAAAGTTCTTTGGATCAAAGAGTTCTAAGCTCTGATACAATTTTCCATGTTTGGAAAAGCGGTTGTCAGTTTGATGAATAGCTGTATCTATAACAACATTGGACTTGCTTTGCACCCTTGCTTTGAACTTATCGTTAGGATCTTGAAAAGGTTCATCTCTTGCCATTTTGCCTGGCATTTTTTTTTTTCTGGCAACGTTTATTTTGCAATATCAAACTTGCTAGACTTAGAAGGGCCTGGGAATTTTCACGAACAGATGTATGGCCCCACCAGGCCAATGATTCTCACTTATTTTTAGCAGTTGATATAATTAATTTCATATCTGGTTGATCTGGTTAATTGGCACAAAATGTGAAAATTTATTTACGAATGATGGCATATTTTACATCATTACAATCGAATTTTTATGCTGATTTCGAATCTGACATCAGAAAATATAGACAGTTATGTGGTCAAAAGTTATTAAAGGAAAATCTGTTTTGTAGACCATGGTATACAATAATACTCCCCAAGGTATACATAATTTTCAAGGTATACAATTTTATGACATATGTATGTCATATGTGTAGACCTTTGGCACTCACTTTATGGATTTCAAAGAAATTTGATTCCAAGAGGTACTTAGTTAGTAGCTACGTAGTTTTACATTCGTTTTCTAGATCTTTGTAAAAATGGTCAAATTAGACCATGGAGTAATTCTAATATGATCGTTGATGAACTGAATAAAGCCAGAAGAGTTTAGAATATTAATGTACCGATTAGTTTTGTCATAGTTTTTCAGGAGGTCTGTGTTCATGTCTCCAGTGATAATTACGTCCAGTTTATGTTCGGCTATAGAGGTGAGAGTAGTTTCAAGTGCAGATAAGAAGTTATCAGTAGAAATAGCTCCGGTGCTGTAAATAGCGCCTACAAGTAGAGGTTTAGTGGTGGAGTGAGCACGTCTAATTTCAACCCATGAGCTTTCGTGGCCGTCAACATGAATGTCATTTCACTGTGCTACTTCTAATGTATTTTGACAAAAATAGCAGTTCCGCCTCTGTAGAGCTTGCCATATTTACGATTATCTACGAGAGGAGTTCGATACCCATACAGTTTAATTTAGTTAAGATCAGTATCATCCAGGAGAAAAGTTTCCAAAAATGTTAGGACGTCAAAATTGTTATTAAGTGTGAGGAGAAATTCCGATATTCAATTAGGGTTTTTGATAGACTATGACAATTTAAAATTGAAAATGCTAATTTATTTAAATTTTTAAATTCTTTATTAAAAGATAATTCAGTAAATGTCCCACCGTTTACGTTAGTGTTTAATTTGTTATTATCGGGGTCTTAGGGGTTATCAGTTGTTTTTATTACATCGAAAATATCACACAGTCATGTGATAGAACATTTTGGAAAGGAAATGTAGTTATTGCAGTAAATACAGGAAGGTTCGATTGTAGTATGGTCCCTCAATTCGGTGTCAGGCAGGTGGTGCCACAGAGTATATGAAAGTTTGAAGTAGTTCCTCGCCCTGAGCACCGTCGTATGCATAATAAAGGAAGGATAAAGTGATCTTTAGGTGCCGCTGTAATTATATTATATAAATGCCAGATATTTCAACCAAAAATTGTAAACAAATACAATTAAACAGGCCTTCTTCGATTCAATCCAGGCCAATTAGGCACCAGAGCCACTGAGGAAGGCCTGTTTAATTGTATTTGTTTAAAATTTTTGGTTGAAATATCTGGCATTTATATAATATAATTACAGCAGCACCTAAAGATCACTTTATCCTTCCTTTATTATGATTATATAAAAGTGTTTACAGCATAGGGCACATATAAATTGTTGGTCCAAGGGACAAACTTAGAAAAGCAAAAATAGCAATCGGGATTTATAGCTCCAGGGGAAAAGGGATAGGGGCAGGATATGGACATCTAACTAAGGAAGTGCACACAGTTGTATAACTCCAGTATACAAATACCAACAGCGGCGGTGGGTTGACTGGCAATCTCTGCCACGTTCTCTCTACAATATATATATAATGTGCAAACGCACCAGGCAAGAAATAAAAAAAATCAGAGATGATGCCTGGCAAGGTTAATAACAAAAGCAATGCATGGCCATATTTCCATATAATTTAAGTGGTAGAGTGCTGGCCAGAGCCAGAGCCAGAAGAAGAAGCAGAAGAAGCAAAAGCCAGAAAAATATATGAGGAAACAAAATATTAAATATTAAACCCCGATGTATGAGGAAACAAAATATTAAACCCTGGTAGGCCTACCTGAATCGGCGTATTTTCATATATAATATATAGGCCTAGTGCTGAAATATGTAGGTTGGTATAAAGAACAAAAAATATAAAATTATTATTATTATTATTTTAATTTAATCCAGGCCACACGGGTCCATAGTAAAAACACAATAATTACATACACTACACATAATTTTACAGTTACAGTTTACCTACAAATACAGTTATTCTCACGTAATAGCACAGATTTAATATAAATTTAATTGCACATGATTTATAATATACTAGTTAGTTAACCAGCCAATCGGCATGTACTATATACCGCACATACAATTAAATTATCCGCTTGCACACCCTAGATATCAAGCTAGCTATGGAGCGATGTCGGATGTGAATAAACATCGGTAAATTTAATTGTACACATGTTAAGCTTATACTGGTGGGTTCTCTATCAGCAAATCTCGGAATATTGAAAAATAAACGAATAGAGTTATTATATGCCACTCTAATTTTGTTATATATACTATCAGAGTAGTGCTGACCCGCCCATATAGTGCATTACCATAGATCTGGGTGCAAAATGCACGAAACAGCACTACTCTGACAGATAAGCTGGCCGAACCAAACTTCCTAATTAATGTATTAGCTCTCGCATATAATAATTGCATTCGCCGTTTGATGTCAAAATCATCATCGGTGGTGCTATGCAATATGCCTAAGTAATTAAATATATCGACAATATCAACAGGTTTACCGTACAAATATATTCGCCCCGGTGAAAAATATGCACTACACTTATGAATGAAATATAAACATTTCGTTTTCTTAATATTAAATGTTATTGAGTTTACAGTAGCGAACCGTTCGGCTAGATCAACAAGGCGTTGCAACCCAACAATAGAATTAGATATAATACACATATCATCAGCGTAGATAATGTGATTCACCCTAGCTGTACCCATTAAGCAACCCAACCCGCTAGACGTTAAAGCGCTACTTAAATCATCAATATACACATTAAAAAATATGGGGGAGCTAATGCCACCCTGGCGGGTACCATTAGTAACCCTAAACCTACTAGATATCATACCGCCCCAGCTTACTTGCATATGCTGATCCCTATCTATACCAGTACGCTATAAGCCTAACTATATATACCGTTCTCTATTAACTTGCGAAATAAAATAAAATGATTTATCTTGTCAACCCCGTGATAAATAATAGTTTATGATTTCCTTCAATGTATAAATACATAGCTCCG
>JAUCBJ010000412.1:0-101413 GCA_032718475.1 Nemertoderma westbladi | reverse complement strand
TGGCTCGCCCCACATGGTTCATGCATTATTTTTTTACTAGCTATTGATATAATATATTTGAAATCTATATAATGTTGTATAACTATTTTATTTTTGATCGGGTCGCAATTGTCCGGGTCGCAATTGTCCTAACACCGTTGGCAGACTAATGGAGGAAATAGCATGGTGGACACCCATAATGGGTGTCCTTAAAGGCCAGTGTCCTTTAAGAGACGACTTAAGAAAGTAATGGGTGACCCATTACTTTCTTAAGTCGTCTCTTAAAGGACACTGGCCTTGAAGATGCAGATAATCTCGCGAAAGTGATGGGTGATAGTGAATTTTATACCGGCATAGCAATCTTAATGCGCGCTCCATTGCAGCATGCCAATTGCGGATTGCATGGTTATGGCACAAACAAATCGTTTGTTACCCATCATAGCATCTCAATCTGCATCTGGCAGCAACTGGCTGATTATATTTGTTGTACCGGTGGATTAAAGACATTCAGCTATTTATGAGCTATACGAACACAGTCGGTCGGCTATAATTAGGATTTGTTAAATTTTCAATTGTTTACTGCTTAAATATGCCTTTTCTCTGTTTTTTCTTCCTCTAGCCACCGCATTATACTGCTCGTTGGAAGCTTCCTAAACATCACGGACTCTCTGGCAATCCCAAACCACGTGACACAATGATGTCCACATGATGGGTAGCCACCTGTTTCGCTGTTTGACACCACAAGACATGATAAACAAAAAATCGCCACATTTATATGAACAAGTGATCTTTATTTACCGATTAACATTATCTACCGATACATTATATCATACACTTTTAAGTCCACCACCAACACTGTCAATAAAAACTAAAAAGGCAAACTGAAATGTAATTCCATTTGGTTTGTCAGTTTGTGCAGCATTTTATATGAATGCTTTGTTAAATATTAGTCTTAATAGCTCAGGCAACGTTCAATTGCAGGATTCAACACTAAACTCCCGTAGAACTTACCTTCATACAATTGCGTTTAGATTTAATCACTTCGCATTCCGGATGAGTTTTTGGACATATGCAGGTGCAGGACGGACCCAAATAACCGGGAGGCGAACAGACTGGAGTTGGTTCCTCAACTGGAGTTGGTTCCTCACACACAGAATTACATTCGTATATCAAGTTTACTATCTTTGCGTCCAGAAAACTCAGATGGTCCCTTTGCCCGATTTTGTTCTAAAATAATAACAGATACATTTATAAATATAATTATACTTAACTTAACTTAAAACTGCAGTATAAACACATGCAACACACTTCCCACCACGGGCTGCTGTGGTGTAACGAGCGACGTTTCAGTTAAACGTAGTAGGGGTGTACCTGGGGTGGGGAGTGGGGAGTGTACATCTGCAGCTATCTGTTACTACCGCCTCTTTAGTTTAAACAATTTTTCAGTGGCTGTAACACATTATTTAACCAAAATAGTGAAATATTTAAAGCGCCCATTTCTGGCAAATTAAAGAGGTATTTTTCAAATATTGTCTATATTGATTTTTTTTTAATTAACATGATAAATTCGGCCCTTTGTCAGTATTGCGTTTTCAGCAAACTAACCTGGTATTGTGCATCCTTCGTCAATATTGTATTGTTTCCATTTTTCGTGAAGGAAGTACCACGGTAATGCATTATAGATCCATAATCATAATTCAGCCCCAAAGTGTTAATAACCTCCTTGCCAAACTTATCAAAATTGTGCTTCATCCTGTCCCTCACATTGTCCCATTGCACTTCTATAAATTGATCCCTGTCATATCGATTCTGTTCGTGAAACAGACCCAGTGTGTGACCCAGCTCGTGGGTCAGTATCCCCAAAACGTTGCATTTAGGATCCACATTGACAATGTTACCTTCCACTGTGTTCACCCCCACGTCAGAGTAGCAGCCATCCTCGTCTGCAGTTATGGTAACGTAGTTGTTGTGACCCAAACTCTCCCGTAGGTCCAGACTGTAAGGTCTGAAGCTAACGCATGTGGCTTCCTCCCAGACTTCCATAGCTTCTACCAAAGCGCTCAACTGGGTGTCTACATTGATACCAGATTGGATTCTAAAAACAAATACGTAAAAGACAATAGTAATTAAATAATTCTGACTCAACTTCTGAGGTCGGACCCTCGAAAGATCGTCACACTGAATCATATATGCGCCATGCCTAAAATATTTCCGAGATACCAGAAAAATATTTCCTATTTTGTAGTAAAAATAGGAAATATCAACGAATATCAAATGTTATTAGCAAGGTCCCATATATGAATAGTGACAGGACCGCGAAAGTGTTAACACTCTCGATGTTCACAAGAAATTGTTCTGCATATATACCAACATAATAATCAGCATTAAGTTGTAATTCATCCAAACGCAACTTATAAACTGAATTGCTTATATTTTTGAAAATATTTACTTTATTTACTAAAGATAAACTTTTTCAAAATCATATTTTATTAATATTCAAAAAAAACAAGCAAGCTTAAAGTCAAACATAACATACATCTTGTTTTACAGTACCGGTACCGGCACCGGTACCTACGAAATTATGTAAATTTCAATTTTAGATAAAGAAAATAATGTTAACATTGTTTTAAATATTTCTGCGAAAAATTTAACTTTAGTGTTGTTGTGAGAAAGGTGTACGGGCAATTCCGACCCGGACAATTCCCACCCGGACAATTCCGACCCGGGCAATTCCGACCCGGGCAATTCCGACCCGGGCAATTCCGACCCGGACAATTCCGACCCACTCAAAGCTCAAATTAAATTTTTATGGGTCGGAATTGTCCTATGCTGGATCTGGACAATTCCGACCCGGTCAAAAGATCTAATCGGTCGGAATTGTCCTAACTTCATATTCGTAAGATTACGAAGAATGATTTATCTTGCTCGTCATAATACATATTGATAGTAACAATGTGTTGGCAAGCTGTATTTTTCGAGGTGGTAGTTATTATGCATTTATTATAGGAAGGGATCTAGGGGTAAGTAAAAGATATAGATATTTTAAAAGATATAAAAGAATAAAAGATAAGTTATTTTCGGTAAAATAAACGTATCACTCGAGGTTAAGACCCCTAGATCCCTTCATAATTCATATCGTAGAATTGTTAATGATTGCGGCAATTAATTGGAATGGTTTGATTTCGATTTTTTACGATGAATTTATGAGGATGTTGTCTCGCTTACAAAAAGTCTGTTAAACTTAAAAAAATAGATTAAAAATTAATTATTATTTTAGTGTAAAACCATTCCTTTGGTTTACATACCGGTATGGCACAATTCCATGCTTCCACTTTTTCACATCTGGAGCCACCCCCTTCCTCTTTGCAAGAAACGACGCCTCATCATCATGTAGTAGCTCATCTGCTCGTGTGTTTTTACGATCTGTGTCAGCTGGTGCGTCTGTAGTAGGCCTACTTAGTCCATCACGGTTTCTCCTAGTAATTGCGGCTCGTAATTGCGGCTGTTTCGAACCATTATCGCCCGAACTTCCTTGTTCCCTGTACCATTTGAACGCATTTTCATCCATTCTCATGTCGCCTTCGACAACAACAGCTTTATCCCCGGTTATCGGCAATCCGTTCGCCGTAAGATAAAGGGTGAAAAGTAAACATGTCTTTAAAACTTCCGCAAACATGTTCGGTGCAACTAAATAGCCAAGCTTGGGTATAAATTCTATACAACTTTATACTAGCAAACTAAAAATGCTTGTGCTTTTAAAACGAATAACTACTTTTTACATAGAAAACAAATAGCGCTTTATTTTCGCCAAAATGTATAATTTGCTGAACAGAGCGTGAGGGAGGGATTTTAGTAAAAAATAATCATTGGCGAAATAAATCTTGTTGTTTTTTCATGTAAACGTAATTTGATATTTAAATTGCTTTTCCTCCGGTCTGAACTCCTTCATCCTCGTATCATTTATTTTGCAGATAGGGGGGAAACTGGACGCAATAAAAATTCATCCCTCTCCAGGGGAAATTGGACGCAAATAACAGCAGTTTACGAGCAAAAATAAAACTGTAACCTGTTCTATTGTGTTTAGTTTATTGTTTTGGTTAAAATATCGTTCCACTGTAACCTGCTCCTTTCCCTAAATTGCTAATTAAAATTGAGGCGGGATATTAATTCGCCAAGGCGGGTTTTGCGTCCAGTTCCCCCCCCCCCCCCCCCCCCCCCTTGTCTCTTATTTTGATAACTGAATAGGATAGAAAACAATTTTGATAAATTATTACTTATATTCAAGGTTTAAATTAAAAACAAAGTCAACCCGGAATTAATACAAAGGAAGTTCCAAGCAAACATGTTGTTAGAACCTCGCGCACACGAAATCTGTGAACTTCTTGGTCGTTCCAAATAGATTATTATATTGAATGGTCTGAATTGAATTTTGAAATACTGATAGCGGTTTGTATCGCATCTGAGTACAATTTTCTTTAATTCTCAGAACTTTCTTAACTTTTGATATCCTGTGCTCATAGAAATAACAACAAATTTGAGACAAAACAAATCTGAGACATTGACGTTCGTTCAAACATTGAGTTGGTTGGACAGACAACCTACTGACGAACAAACAGAAAGACCGAGAATGCTTGATTTGTTGATTGATGAGAAAGATTTGTGGTCTGCGCAATAAATAACCACAGAATTTCAAACTAAAGATGCATATTTTAAGTAAATTGTAAATTTTACTTTCAGCTCGCAATTTCTCTGTAAGCGAATAACTAAACATTGGGTTCCTGAAACTCGCTTTATATACCCGGGGTTAAAAGTTAATCGGAATGTTTCATTTACACTTTACCAGGATTCCAGGGGCTATTGTCATTGAAGCCAGCAGGGCCTCTCCAGCTGTAAAAGAAAACACGATATATTTTACCTACTTATCATGGCCCGTATTGATTGCTGAAAAAGAAGAAAGACATCTGGTGTGAAAGCCATTAAACGAATGTCACGGTTAAACATTATACGAGTCAAAGATATATTTGAGAAACTGTCCCCAACGCGATGAGGCGGTTGGGTCGTGTTACTCAAACGCACGGAACTCCCGGAGTTGTTGCCTGAATCGCGATGAATGTAATACCTACTGCAACGAAACGACTTATAAAATATAATCTTAAAATTGCATACAATAATTCAAATGATGTATAAAATTTGGGTCTCTGAATTAAAACAATATTAGTGAACAACGCATTATTTCTGCTGATAGAATTTACATCTGGAGCCAAGGATGCCATAACTTCGGTGAGAGATGGAAGGTATAACACATGATAACGTTGTGGATTTGAGACAACGGAAGGTATAACACATGATAACGTTGAGGATTTGAGACAACTTCCTACAAAATGGTGGTTATTTTATTATTTATAACATAATTTATTAGTTAACTGATTTATTATTTATTTTATAATAATAATATTTATTTATTTCCATTCAAACATCATTTATTATATATTATTGTTCTAAGCATTACATTATGGTAAATTCTAGTAAAGTCCGCATGCTATCTTAAACACCATCTGCCAGTTGTCAGGAATTATTATATGAAACAACCCTGGCATAGTAAAACCACACCATTCATTAAATTATTATATCCGCACCCACCAACTGTGAAGTTCGACATGGACGCTATTATTAGATCCCTTTGATAAATAATTACAGTGTTGAAGTAATGACTTCCTATTTCCTACAGTAGCCTGCCTATCTATTTATTTCATCTGTATGTTGTAAAATGCAGTCCGTGTTGAGGCATGGATTGTTCATAAAGAGGATTATATACCATTTGAGTTTCAAGCAAAGTCCTTATCATTTGGCACTGTACTATAAGTAATTGCACGATTTACCATTTTCCTATGAATTTGGAACGAACAATTATACAGTTATTCATTGCCAACCTGGGCTGCTACAGGCTAACAATGTGAGGGGCAATTACAATAAAATAGGTCTAACAGGTATTGCTACTGTAGGCCTATATAATATATTAATTCAAAACTTGGATTTAAATATTTAACTAAATTTAACTTATCTATTTAACTTATGAATCGATCAAATAATAAACTGTTATTTACTAATATAATAACATGAATAACTTTTCAGTTTTACTTTAAAAATTATATCATAGCGATACTGTAAATAATGACATCCGAGACGCGCAATCGCAGGAGCCCCAATAAACATCCTGAATCCATCGAAACTGATCAGCTTAATATAGAACCTATTGAAGAAGATGTTGCTCTCACTGGCACTGTGGCCGTTGGCGTCGGTGAACCTCTTGTCTACGTACCTTGGGAAGAGCCTCGTGAAACAGGGATCCGAGGAATTATAGAAGGAATAAAAAACGGACTGCGAAACCTCGGCCTAATTGCTGAAGAGAATCCTAAAGAGATCGAAATAGAGGTAACACGTTACAAGCCGTGTCAGATAGAATCTCTGCTGAAGACGACAAAGTTTACAAGGAAAGAGATACAACAGATTTACCGCGGATTCAAACAGGATTGTCCAACAGGGGTGGTTGATAGAGATACTATGGGGACAATGATGTCTGTTATCCATCCACTTGGCCGCACTGAACGTTACAGCGGACTCATATACGGTGCGCTGAAGAAAAATGAAAATGGGGATGTGACTTTTGAATCTTTTCTCAATGTGCTTTCATTGTTAACACGAGGGAACCTGGAAGAGCAGTTGAAATGGATTTTCCAACTGTACGATTGCTCAAACAGCGGCTCTATCACACGCAACGATATGTGCTTCACGGTTCAATCGATCTACGATCTTTTGGGATCATACACCATGCCGGTATTTACAGAAGACACCATCGTAAATGTAGTCGACGAATTTTTTGCTAAAACTGGCGATCCTGCACGGGAATGCATCACCTGCGATGAGTTTATGTCCTATTGCCTGAACAATGCCAACATTACTAACTCTCTAGCCGTATTCAAAACAAAAATATAAATTATCAAATATTATGAATATTAGTACTTACATATTATTATTACATTACATATTATTATTACATTACATATTATTATAACATTACATAGTATTAGTGTAACAACAATAATATTAATAGAAGGGTGTTTACGTTTTTAAGTAACGTTATCCTATTGTATTGAAAATTCCGATAACTTAGATAGATAAATCATCATGCCAATCATTAAACAAAAGTTAGATATAAATCTACTTTTAGAGTGCATCACAGGCACACGCAGATACCACTACCTCATCACACCTCATATCAGAATGACAAGGAAATGATAAAGGCCTTTAGTGCTGTACATTTGCAAACATTATTTTAAATTCCAATGTTAATTTGAAAATGACATTTTGACATTATGACATGTCTAAATGCCTAAATTTCAATTTATTTGAAAATGAAATTTTGAGATTTAGACATGTCAAAATGTAAATTTCAAATTTGACATCGTTTTAACATTCGTCATCATTTTGACATTTAGAGTATGTCAAAATGTAATTTACATGCCAATTTGAAAACAAATTTAGAGGTAATTCAAACAAGTTAATTTACAAGGTGTGTGCATACATGGTGAGTTGCATGTTCTATTTTTCACTTTTCCATTTCAATAGACCTATCGGCAACAATGCTTTAGGTATGGTCTTGTATACTGCAGTTTAGTATAGGTATATTATATAGGTATACTATAATTTATTGTACGGTGCCTGTGTAAAATATAAGGTAATATACTAATTGTACCCCCTTCTACAAATGTAATCAGAAGATATTTTGTCTCGCGCTCCATGTGTTAAACTCCCCTGTGCTCAAGATAGCTGCATTCTCTAGATCTACTATTGCAGTAAAAATGACAGACACAATGACAGACTACTGTATTCAGGCATAGGGGCACTATCATAGCAGCGGAAGCAGGACAATTCGGTCCCGGAAAATTCGGTCCGGACAATTCGGTCCCGGACAATTCGGTCCCATTAATTTTGTGTTTTTGGAATCGAATTGTCCAGGACCAAATTTAATTGGTACTATATAATGGTGAATGTTCTAGAACCTTAATAGATATTATTATATGGTAGTTGGTGTTTTTTTTTAATAGCTAGTATTTTTTTGAAAATAAAAAAATTTTACTTTTTTTTGTTAACATTATTATTTATGGTAGCTATGGTGTTTTTATGGAGCTTGTGAATTATTTACTGCTAGTAATAGTATGTATTTAAAATGTTTAAAACTGATTTTTTTTATATATTGCGTATGTATACTGTATGAGTTGTTGGTTGGTTAACAAGCCTAAATTATTATCCTAGATAATAGCATGATCTCATTCAGGGACTGTTATAATATCATCAATATTGTTGGTAATTAATATAATCTGCAACAGTTAAGGCCTAATTCTGTTTTTTTATAATTTCAAGAAAATGCTAGCTAGTAAAAAAAACACTAGCTACACCTTAATAAATAATATATAATAATGTATAATGTATACTAATGAACACTTACAATAACAAAAATAAAAAAAATACAGTATTTTTTAAATTTCAAAAAATTCTAGCTCATAAAAAACCCTAGCTACCATAAAAAATATCTCTAATAATGTTCTAGAACATTCACCAATATCAAAAACGCACTAAAAAGTTGCTGTCGGGAACCGGACAATTCGGTCCCGGACAATTCGGTCCCGGACAATTCGGTCTAGGACAATTCGGTCCAGGACAATTTGGTCCCGGACAATTTGGTCCAAGGACAATTCGGTCTCGGTCTTAGGACAATTCGGTCCCGGACAATTGGGTCCCGGACAATTCGGTCCCATTTATTTGGTGTCTTGGGACCGAATTTTCCGGGACCGAATTGTCCGGCACCGAATTGTCCGGACCGAATTGTCCGGGACCGAATTGTCCCACATCCATAGCAGCTGCGGCAGTGTAACATAAAACCTTTTCTGACACACGTAAATGCCTACCCCAGTAAATACCGGTTTGTCACCTGTTTGTCACAGTACCTTCGATGCACTCGAATGAATTAAGTTATCGTGTTTTGTAATCGAATCTGAATCCTCCACCGTTTCACTAAACATATTAATCACCATCGTCATAGGAGGGTGATTTGAGTATTATGCTGTCATCTCTTGGGGGTGGGAGGAGTTGAGCACGGCGATTACCCCGGAATTGAACGATTGCATTTGTGATTGATAAATGACATTTTGATACTATGACATGTTAAAATGTCAATTTGAAGATTAAAATTTGACATTATGAAATGTCTAAATGTAAAAAATTAATGTTAATTTGATATGCTGTATCAAATGAGAGAAAAATAAATTATCACACAGACAGATATTCCTTGATAATATTACGCGCAAAATAGATTGTTCATATGTTGTTCACCCAGCACAGGTTCCGAGTGTATGTGCCGTTCACCCAGCACAGGTTCCGAGTGTATGTGCCGTTCACCCAGCACAGGTTCCGAGTGTATGTGCCGTTCACCCAGCACAGGTTCCGAGTGTATGTGCCGTTCACCCAGCACAGGTTCCGAGTGTATGTGCCGTTCACCCAGCACAGGTTCCGAGTGTATGTGCCGTTCACCCAGCACAGGTTCCGAGTGTATGTGCCGTTCACCCAGCACAGGTTCCGAGTGTATGTGCCAGCCTCTATCCCAGCACAGGTTCCGAGTGTATGTGCCAGCCTCTATCCCAGCACAGGTTCCGAGTGTATGTGCCGTTCACCCAGCACAGGTTCCGAGTGTATGTGCCATCCTCTATCCCAGCACAGGTTCCGAGTGTATGTGCCGTTCACCCAGCACAGGTTCCGAGTGTATGTGCCGTTCACCCAGCACAGGTTCCGAGTGTATGTACCATCCTCTATCCCAGCACAGGTTCCGAGTGTATGTACCATCCTCTATCCCAGCACAGGTTCCGAGTGTATGTGCCGTTCACCCAGCACAGGTTCCGAGTGTATGTACCATCCTCTATCCCAGCACAGGTTCCGAGTGTATGTACCATCCTCTATCCCAGCACAGGTTCCGAGTGTATGTGCCGTTCACCCAGCACAGGTTCCGAGTGTATGTACCATCCTCTATCCCAGCACAGGTTCCGAGTGTATGTGCCATCCTCTATCCCAGCACAGGTTCCGAGTGTATGTGCCAGCCTCTATCCCAGCACAGGTTCCGAGTGTATGTGCCAGCCTCTATCCCAGCACAGGTTCCGAGTGTATGTGCCAGCCTCTATCCCAGCACAGGTTCCGAGTGTATGTGCCAGCCTCTATCCCAGCACAGGTTCCGAGTGTATGTGCCAGCCTCTATCCCAGCACAGGTTCCGAGTGTATGTGCCAGCCTCTATCCCAGCACAGGTTCCGAGTGTATGTGCCAGCCTCTATCCCAGCACAGGTTCCGAGTGTATGTGCCATCCTCTATCCCAGCACAGGTTCCGAGTGTATGTGCCGTTCACCCAGCACAGGTTCCGAGTGTATGTACCATCCTCTATCCCAGCACAGGTTCCGAGTGTATGTACCATCCTCTATCCCAGCACAGGTTCCGAGTGTATGTGCCGTTCACCCAGCACAGGTTCCGAGTGTATGTACCATCCTCTATCCCAGCACAGGTTCCGAGTGTATGTACCATCCTCTATCCCAGCACAAGTTCCGAGTGTATGTGCCGTTCACCCAGCACAGGTTCCGAGTGTATGTACCATCCTCTATCCCAGCACAGGTTCCGAGTGTATGTGCCATCCTCTATCCCAGCACAGGTTCCGAGTGTATGTGCCAGCCTCTATCCCAGCACAGGTTCCGAGTGTATGTGCCATCCTCTATCCCAGCACAGGTTCCGAGTGTATGTGCCATCCTCTATCCCAGCACAGGTTCCGAGTGTATGTGCCAGCCTCTATCCCAGCACAGGTTCCGAGTGTATGTGCCATCCTCTATCCCAGCACAGGTTCCGAGTGTATGTGCCAGCCTCTATCCCAGCACAGGTTCCGAGTGTATGTGCCATCCTCTATCCCAGCACAGGTTCCGAGTGTATGTGCCAGCCTCTATCCCAGCACAGGTTCCGAGTGTATGTGCCAGCCTCTATCCCAGCACAGGTTCCGAGTGTATGTGCCAGCCTCTATCCCAGCACAGGTTCCGAGTGTATGTGCCATCCTCTATCCCAGCACAGGTTCCGAGTGTATGTGCCAGCCTCTATCCCAGCACAGGTTCCGAGTGTATGTGCCAGCCTCTATCCCAGCACAGGTTCCGAGTGTATGTGCCAGCCTCTATCCCAGCACAGGTTCCGAGTGTATGTGCCAGCCTCTATCCCAGCACAGGTTCCGAGTGTATGTGCCAGCCTCTATCCCAGCACAGGTTCCGAGTGTATGTGCCATCCTCTATCCCAGCACAGGTTCCGAGTGTATGTGCCAGCCTCTATCCCAGCACAGGTTCCGAGTGTATGTGCCAGCCTCTATCCCAGCACAGGTTCCGAGTGTATGTGCCAGCCTCTATCCCAGCACAGGTTCCGAGTGTATGTGCCAGCCTCTATCCCAGCACAGGTTCCGAGTGTATGTGCCAGCCTCTATCCCAGCACAGGTTCAGAGTGTATGTGCCAGCCTCTATCCCAGCACAGGTTCCGAGTGTATGTGCCAGCCTCTATCCCAGCACAGGTTCCGAGTGTATGTGCCATCCTCTATCCCAGCATAGGTTCCGAGTGTATGTGCCAGCCTCTATCCCAGCACAGGTTCCGAGTGTATGTGCCGTTCACCCAGCACAGGTTCCGAGTGTATGTACCATCCTCTATCCCAGCACAGGTTCCGAGTGTATGTACCAGCCTCTATCCCAGCACAGGTTCCGAGTGTATGTGCCAGCCTCTATCCCAGCACAGGTTCCGAGTGTATGTGCCAGCCTCTATCCCAGCACAGGTTCCGAGTGTATGTGCCAGCCTCTATCCCAGCACAGGTTCCGAGTGTATGTGCCAGCCTCTATCCCAGCACAGGTTCCGAGTGTATGTGCCAGCCTCTATCCCAGCACAGGTTCCGAGTGTATGTGCCAGCCTCTATCCCAGCACAGGTTCCGAGTGTATGTGCCAGCCTCTATCCCAGCACAGGTTCCGAGTGTATGTGCCAGCCTCTATCCCAGCACAGGTTCCGAGTGTATGTGCCATCCTCTATCCCAGCACAGGTTCCGAGTGTATGTGCCAGCCTCTATCCCAGCACAGGTTCCGAGTGTATGTGCCATCCTCTATCCCAGCACAGGTTCCGAGTGTATGTGCCATCCTCTATCCCAGCACAGGTTCCGAGTGTATGTGCCATCCTCTATCCCAGCACAGGTTCCGAGTGTATGTGCCGTTCACCCAGCACAGGTTCCGAGTGTATGTGCCGTTCACCCAGCACAGGTTCCGAGTGTATGTGCCGTTCACCCAGCACAGGTTCCGAGTGTATGTGCCATCCTCTATCCCAGCACAGGTTCCGAGTGTATGTGCCATCCTCTATCCCAGCACAGGTTCCGAGTGTATGTGCCATCCTCTATCCCAGCACAGGTTCCGAGTGTATGTGCCGTTCACCCAGCACAGGTTCCGAGTGTATGTGCCGTTCACCCAGCACAGGTTCCGAGTGTATGTGCCGTTCACCCAGCACAGGTTCCGAGTGTATGTGCCATCCTCTATCCCAGCACAGGTTCCGAGTGTATGTGCCATCCTCTATCCCAGCACAGGTTCCGAGTGTATGTGCCATCCTCTATCCCAGCACAGGTTCCGAGTGTATGTGCCATCCTCTATCCCAGCACAGGTTCCGAGTGTATGTGCCAGCCTCTATCCCAGCACAGGTTCCGAGTGTATGTGCCAGCCTCTATCCCAGCACAGGTTCCGAGTGTATGTGCCAGCCTCTATCCCAGCACAGGTTCCGAGTGTATGTGCCAGCCTCTATCCCAGCACAGGTTCCGAGTGTATGTGCCAGCCTCTATCCCAGCACAGGTTCCGAGTGTATGTGCCAGCCTCTATCCCAGCACAGGTTCCGAGTGTATGTGCCAGCCTCTATCCCAGCACAGGTTCCGAGTGTATGTGCCAGCCTCTATCCCAGCACAGGTTCCGAGTGTATGTGCCAGCCTCTATCCCAGCACAGGTTCCGAGTGTATGTGCCGTTCACCCAGCACAGGTTCCGAGTGTATGTGCCAGCCTCTATCCCAGCACAGGTTCCGAGTGTATGTGCCGTTCACCCAGCACAGGTTCCGAGTGTATGTGCCAGCCTCTATCCCAGCACAGGTTCCGAGTGTATGTGCCAGCCTCTATCCCAGCACAGGTTCCGAGTGTATGTGCCATCCTCTATCCCAGCACAGGTTCCGAGAGAGAGGTTGAGGAGAGCTAGGTGACAGACGTATGTATACATAGGTTTACTAAGTACCGGTACCGGTAGGTCCATTTTACTTCCATACCCCCACTATCAGACTTGCATTGCTATTAACTCATTGTTCCGTCGCTCGGCGTGCGATTACTCTATTGAGTTGTCAAATATGCCCCCCAAACTTACTCTCGATGCAATCATGGATTCTCTATCTGCCTTAAGAAAAGACTTAATTGATGAAATAAAAAGTCTCCGCTCGGAAATCAGTGTCCTTAAACAACAGCACGCAACCGAGATAGAATCCCTTAATCTAAAGAATTCGAAACTAGAACAACAAAACGACGACTTAGCGCAATATATCCGAAGGTCACACTTACTAATTCACGGTGTGACTGAATCACCCAATCGAGAATCCGAAACTAACACAGTGAAGAAACTAATCGAAACACTAGGTCTCAACTGGAACGCAATAGATATATTCCACCGCCTCGGGCGCGCTCAGAACAACGAAGCTTCCTCAATTGAGACTACGACGAACGAAATTAAACCGAAAACACGTCCCATTATCATCAAATTCTATGGACACGGATCCCGAATCACTGCATTTGCTAATGCGAAATCGCTGGGCGGCTCTATATATCTATCGGAACACCTAACCCCGCGACGTGCGAGTCAACTACGCCAGCTAGCGTCATTAAGTAAATCGAATAAAATTCATGCGGCCTACTCTTACAATGGCAACATTGTCGTGAAGAAATCGAAGACTTCTCTTCCTATCTACATTCACTCCGACGTGGACGTGGATTCCATTAAAGAATGGGCGAAGGATCGCGGATCATCTACGACAACTTCCGACATGAATCGCAGGGGAACAAGGTCAAACTCGACAGTTTCATAAATATATATTGATATAGACCTATATTCCTGTCCAAAGCAGTTATGTAAAAGTTAGACAAAACATAATTAGGCCTACTTAAAACTGTAATATGTTTTTTTCCGCACCAACCCTATTATATCAATAACATAATTCCGGTACGTATATATACAAAGTACTTTACGAAAATACGATGTAATATAGTGATTAAATGTTACATATTTTTAGCGCGGTTATTTTGGATTTCTTTTTTTTGGAAAATTACTTACAAGACCTACTGGTATTGGTATTGGTACCTACTGGTAAGCTGTCAAATACTTGAGTTGAGTAATTCTGGTACTTATTTTATAGTTATTATTAGGTTATGTCAAATAGACATCATGTTTCACCTCCGGCCCTTAGTAATATTTCACCCACAAATTATTGTCATTTTTGTTTTTCAGAAATATTTCCTCATGAACCTAAATTTAAGTGCGATTTGTGTAATAAGAGTTTTCATTTACCATGCGGATCCCAAATGCTTTGTGAAACTATTGACCGTCCACCGAACCTAGATACCTATTGTAACTTTTGTTACTGCGAAATTTTCCCCTTTGCATGTATTGATGTAACTGATGATGATATTTTCTTCTCACCACTAGCTGAGAATGATGAACCGAGTGACATTGTTAATCAAACTTTTAGTTTCATAGATCCTGAAGACAATATCATCAACCTTAACCACAACAAAGGAGATTATTCAGAGAGTCAGTTAAATGAAGAAATTAACAAAAATTTATCTAAAAAATCATTATCCGTTCTGAATTTTAATTGTAGAAGTCTTAACAAAAATTTTCAACCAACAATTGATTTTCTCCTTTCTCTTGAAAATAAAGTAGATATTCTAACTTTTACCGAAACTTTTGTAAAAAAGGATGATGAAGAACTATTAAATTTTTTCAAAATTGCTGGATATAAGGGACCATATTTAGATTGTAGGGAAACAAAGAGAGGCGGGTCGGCAATTTTTGTAAATGAAAATTATGAAGTTAATCAAAGGCCTGACTTACGGGTCGAGGGTTTGGAAAACGTGTTTATTGAGATCAAATGCACAAGCAATGCAAAACCCTTAATTATTGGAACTATTTACCGAACTGGAGCAATTAAATTTGAATGTTTTTTAAACTCTTTAGATTCTTTATTAGCAAATTTGTCAAATAAAAAACTTGATGTAATTTTAACAGGAGATCTAAATGTAAACTTATTGAAAAATACTTGCCAAGCACGTGAATATACAAATTTATTAAATTCCTTCGGTTTTCTCCAGTTAATAACAACGGCTACTAGAAGAGTTGAAGGCTCAGACGATTCATTAATTGATCACATTATAACAAACATAACAACTTCTTTTACAACCGCAGGCACAATCTTAGCGCAAATTGGTACATCGGACCACTTACCTTGCTTTTCAATTTTTAGAAACTGTTCTTGCCATTTTTCAGACCCAACACACAATACCATTTTTGATTACTCAAATTTTAAGGCCGATAAATTCATAAAAGATATTAAACTGGAAAGCTCTTGGTCTTACAAATCCAGTTTAATACCAGATAATGAAAAATTTAATAAATTTTATGAAAATCTAGAAAACATTTGTTCGAATCATGTAACCAAAAAAAAAATAAGTCAACGCAATTCCCCCAAAAAACCCTGGATAACCACCTCTTTAATAAAATGCTCCCGCAAGAAGAATACATTATTCCGAAAATATTTAAAAAATCCCACAACAGAAAACTTAAATAAATTTAAAACATATCGTAATAAATTAACTTCATGCCTGAAAATTGCAGAGAAAAATTATTATACGAACAAATTCACATCAAATTCAAACAACACTAGAAAAACCTGGCTCATAATAAACTCAGCTTTAAATAGACAAAAAAAATTAAACATTCCAAAAAAAATAACTGTTAAAGAAGGGGATAAAATTGAAACATTTACAGATAAATTAAAAATTGCTAACATTCTTAACACCCATTTCGCTAATATTGGTCCAGAGTTGGCAAGCTCAATTCCCTCATCAAACCGCTCTCCAACACGGAATATTAAGTTTAATAGCTCCAGTTCGTTCTCATTAGTTGAGACATCGCCGGTGGAAGTTGAATATGAACTCTTGCATTTAAATCCAAAATCAGGAACCAATGACACATTTCCAACTAAACTTCTTATACTGGCTGCTAAACCTCTGTCATTTCTCCTAGCTCCTCTTATAAATCTATCAATTCAACGAGGTTTCTTCCCCGACTCTCTAAAAATTGCTAAAATTATTCCATCTTTTAAAGGGGGGGACCCCACCGACCCAAATAATTACCGTCCTATTTCACTTTTACCAGTTCTTAGCAAAATATTTGAAAAAATAATAAATAACCAACTTCAGTCTTTTATATTAAAGTTTGGAATTTTGACTAGTTCACAATACGGTTTTCGACCTAAGACAACAACTTCCGATGCTCTACTCTCAGTAATAAATCATATTCAAAATGTTCTAGAACACAAACACACAACCAGTGCTATCTTTATTGATTTAAAAAAAGCATATGATACTTTAGATCACAAAATTCTTAAAAATAAATTACTCAACTATGGCATAAGAGGAAAACCTCACGACCTAATTTCAAACTTTTTATCAAACAGATTTCAATACGTTTCCATAGATGATTGCAATTCAATAAATTTACCACTGGCTTGTGGGGTTCCCCAGGGTAGTATAATGTCACCAAACTTATTCCTACTTTACATCAACGATCTACCCAATGCAACAAATCTTAACTGTACCCTTTTTGCAGATGATACTACCCTTTATACATCAAATAATAATATTAATGTTTTAATTGAAGCCACAAACTGTGAACTAGCTAAAATTTCGAATTGGTTAATCGACAATAAATTATCTTTAAATCTATCAAAAACTGAATACGAATTGTTTTCATATACTTTAAAAGACTTTACAAATACGCCAATAGTACATATTAACACCAATAAAATAAAACAAGTACATGTAACTAAATTTTTAGGGGTGTGGGTGGATAATAAATTAAACTGGAGAAGTCACATTCAATACATAACTAAAAAAATTTCAAAATTTTCTGGTATATTTTTCAAACTGAGGCATATATTCCCATTAAATATCTTAAGATTACTTTATTTTTCTTTAATTCACCCATACTTAATTTACGGAATCATACTTTGGGGGGGAACTTATGAAAGCATTATTAAACCACTCAGAATAAAAATCAATAAATTATTACGATGTATTACCTTCAGCCACCATCGTTCATCGGCAAATCCCATTTACAAATCATTAAATATCCTTCCCTTAGATTTGCTTTATAAGTACGAAATAGGTAGGTTTGTATACAGATGTAACAACAATTTAGCCCCTACAAATATCTCAAAGCTATTTTTCAATAAAATTAAAGACTGCCATAATTATAATACAAGATCAGCCACCCAAGGGAATATTCAACTTCCACTAGTACGTCTCAGCTCAACTCAACGCTCTCTTAGTTATCTTGGTCCGTCTATTTGGAACGAGATCCCGGTGATGATTAGGAAAAAAAAAACAATAGCAATGTTTTCAAAAAACCTGAAAAAGCACCTCCTACAGCACCTATAAAATATTTTTATTGCAAATAAAATTTACAAATTTGACACTTCTCCCTATTTATTTATTATTATTTTTTATTTTTTTTTATATACTGGATACTCTTGTGCAAAATTTAAAATTTAACTTCCTGACCTATATAAGACTTCACAAAAATTGCCGCCCGTAACATCCTAACTATTTTTACTTCAAATTGTATAAATAAATTATCAATAACTTTTCTCTGAATCTACTCTGTTTTGGTCAATTAATTAAACATCATTCCTATTTAAATAAAATCGCCATCATCCACTCTTTCAATTTCAAATTTTAGTCTCAACCAAGTAGGTATCGGTCAATAGTATCACAATAAATTTAGTTAATGGTTCTATAAATATTTCATTTTTTGGGCCGGAGAGTATTTAAGGATATAAAAAAATGTGTCATAATATAAATACCCAAGGTAGTAAAATAATATTTCATGTCTGATACTTAGCTTAACACCTGGCTGATTGCGTCCACTAGCTCCAGGCTATTAGCAGTCAGCCAGCTTCAGTCATCATTTATAAGTATTGATTTAATTATGAAAGTGTATTGCAATTTCTTATTGTTTGATTGGAGAAATAAATATAATGATAAATGATAATGAGGTTCCGAGTGTATGTGCCAGCCTCTATCCCAGCACAGGTTCCGAGTGTATGTGCCGTTCACCCAGCACAGGTTCCGAGTGTATGTGCCAGCCTCTATCCCAGCACAGGTTCCGAGTGTATGTGCCGTTCACCCAGCACAGGTTCCGAGTGTATGTGCCAGCCTCTATCCCAGCACAGGTTCCGAGTGTATGTGCCAGCCTCTATCCCAGCACAGGTTCCGAGTGTATGTGCCATCCTCTATCCCAGCACAGGTTCCGAGTGTATGTGCCAGCCTCTATCCCAGCACAGGTTCCGAGTGTATGTGCCGTTCACCCAGCACAGGTTCCGAGTGTATGTGCCAGCCTCTATCCCAGCACAGGTTCCGAGTGTATGTGCCGTTCACCCAGCACAGGTTCCGAGTGTATGTGCCAGCCTCTATCCCAGCACAGGTTCCGAGTGTATGTGCCAGCCTCTATCCCAGCACAGGTTCCGAGTGTATGTGCCATCCTCTATCCCAGCACAGGTTCCGAGTGTATGTGCCAGCCTCTATCCCAGCACAGGTTCCGAGTGTATGTGCCATCCTCTATCCCAGCACAGGTTCCGAGTGTATGTGCCATCCTCTATCCCAGCACAGGTTCCGAGTGTATGTGCCAGCCTCTATCCCAGCACAGGTTCCGAGTGTATGTGCCATCCTCTATCCCAGCACAGGTTCCGAGTGTATGTGCCAGCCTCTATCCCAGCACAGGTTCCGAGTGTATGTGCCAGCCTCTATCCCAGCACAGGTTCCGAGTGTATGTGCCATCCTCTATCCCAGCACAGGTTCCGAGTGTATGTGCCAGCCTCTATCCCAGCACAGGTTCCGAGTGTATGTGCCATCCTCTATCCCAGCACAGGTTCCGAGTGTATGTGCCATCCTCTATCCCAGCACAGGTTCCGAGTGTATGTGCCAGCCTCTATCCCAGCACAGGTTCCGAGTGTATGTGCCATCCTCTATCCCAGCACAGGTTCCGAGTGTATGTGCCATCCTCTATATGTAATAAATGACCTTTAAAAGTTAGTAAATGGAATAATAATAATAATAATTACTATAAACGTTCCGCTGCTGTGAAACTGAAACTAATATTGCTATACATACATACACCTACTATCAGTATCAACTGTCTACTCTACAGTCAGCACCCGTAATCTTACATTTCCACAAAGCTGCAGTTATCATTTATTATGATGGGATAAATGAGCTTCAAACACTCAGGAATTTTAAAGACCTTAGGGGGAACACCATCTACTTCACCGGCACGATTGGTCGTAATGCTGTTTGTAGCAGCGTTCACATCAGCAATGAAGATATCGCCAATGGGAATATCTGGGAGTACAGACACTTTTACATCTATAAAGTTATCAGGCAATACCCTGTCATTAATTAGCAGCTTTTGCAGTTGGAAGTGGGACTTCCAACCAAGCGATCAGCTGGAGATTCTGCCTTAACCTTGGTGGTTGATTGGCTTTTTCTCCCAGCCAGTCATACCCCTATCATATCATATTGTAGTATCATATCATATCATTGTAGGGCCTAGTGTTAGGCGGTGCAGGTTCAAATCCGACTAAAGGCTGTAGAAATTTAGCATTGTGTCTCTAGACAAGAAACCGACATTAGTACTTACGCAAACCCAGCGGTACAATAGGAACCTGTCTATAGAAAGAAAGGATTGGATAGTTATGTAGTGTTCACCATTGGGAGTCAGTGTGGCGCCCACCCTGCCTTACAGGTAACAGCCAAGAGAGAGAAACCTACGGGTTGCTTCCGCTGTTTCACTCTCACCGATAACTTTACGTTACGTTTTGCTTTTTATGTCAAAATTATCTAATTTGGCAACAACAATATCGACCATTCGAAAATTCCATCAGGAATCAGCATACCTCAAGGTGTCGCCAACAGTTACAAGAATAAGATTAAATATTTTATTAATTAAGGGAAAAGAACAGATTACAATGTCATATTATTCTAATCAGAACAATAAACTAAATTCAATAGAACAGATTACAGATTTATTTTTGAGAGTAATCAGCTGTTATTTGTGGCGATTTTCGAAGTTAATTCCTTGTCCATTTCTTCAAAACGCTAAATCTTTTAACACAGCTCGGAATATAACTAGTTTGTGGAACCTTTCACATAGGTTTCAATAATTTATATCCCAGTGGACCCTTTAACCATTAAGGCAGTCGGCGTGGCGGAGGCTCAATTTTGCGTTACACTGATTTCTGGAGAAGCTCGGAATTCGATCGGACCTAACGATACATACCCTCAGCTATTTAGCCACCCCACTACCAAAATAAATGAGTGACGGAGTGAGTCCTACACTATATTCAGTGGTAGGCCTAGAGTTGCAACCAGGCAAGGAGCCCTAACCCTACCAATATTATTACATACATTCTGTAGTGGCTGAAAGGGATTGTGGCTGAAAGAGATTGACAAGTATTACAAATCTACTCTAAATCACTGACTATTTTGGGCAGCTGCTATATTCGCTTAATGTTAACTCAGTGGTTATTGGTATGTTATATTAATACACCCAATATAGGGAATATGCCTTCAAATAATCTCTTCAAATTTTAACGTTTTTAAATTAACTTTAGCCGCATTTATGTGTACACAACTAAAAATGCTTCGGAAAATCCCTAAGTTTATCTATCAGCAATTTCTGAGTTGGTGAAAATATATATTTGTGTTTGTTTAATTTTGTATTTTGGTTTATATGTTGGCGTTAGCCACATAACTCTATAGTTAAATTATTATTTCATTTTTTCATATAATAATATTAATGTAACCTTGTAGTTGGATAAACTATATTAGCATACTTGTGTGTAAACAATGTTTACACTTTTCATTGCGCAGAACCGAATGGTAGTGGGTAGATTAAATGAACGAACGTAGCGAATGAAACCAATCAGATCCACGAGAATCAGAAAACTAAAGTAGCCCTACCTTATTCCTTCCATATAGGTCCGTAGTACCGTAGTGGATCTACATAATGGAAATTTAAATGAAGGAAGTACCATTATGAAGTAGCCAAGTAGGCTATATAATGTGGTACAGTAGAAGTTGTAGAATCGAAAGAATAGAATTAAATGTGAGTGGGCCAACAATGTACGTACAATATCTTGTTTACCTCAACTCTACACTACAGTAAGTCTACCTACACATAATTATTATTGAATGCCAAATGTAATAATATATATTATATAACATTACTCTATTATTATTCTGTGAAGAAAACAAAATTCCAATATGTATCCAGTATCTTTATGTACATTCATTAATTACGACTTGCTAACTATTGTAGTTAAGTAATAGTACTTTCGTGCCAACATTTCTATATTAAAGCCAGACAGTAACCAGAATATATAAAATACTGTAAATAACGGGTGATTAAATAAATATTAATAACTAAATAAACATGTTATTAGCCGTTATTCGTTTCGAAAAGTACATTTTACGAATTGTACAGTACATATTGTTGAGTCTGTATTTATTAAACAATTAAGCTTACTACATACCTAACGTTAAAATAAAAGGAATATAACAAACAGAACTAAACCAAATGACTATTATAAACGGTACACGGTATCTGTAGGTCTACTTTGTAATAATTAATGAATTGGATTGACTTCTGGAGTAGTAAAACAGCACGTCAAATCGTATGTGTACGAAAGGAATGACGCCACCTAACGAAGAGTTTAATAATAAAAATGAATTTTATAGGATTACTGAACAGGTCTCAAGAGGGATACGACATTGAGGTAAGGTAAAAAAACTTCGCAACCCAACGTGATAATTTTGCGATATCCCAATTTTATTTCACTGCTTGCTGTTACTTAGGTTGAATTTCCCCTGGAGAGGGATACATTTTTATTATTTACTGTGCGCATTACTGTAGGCCTATTATACAAATTACCGTAACCTGTACTGTTTTTCATTTTTTCACTACTTTACATCTTGTAGGTACAGTAGATATTGGATCCACTTTCAATGTCACTTGTCTTTTAGTCTTTACATCTTGTAGGTACAGTAGATATTGGATCCACTTTCAATGTCACTTGTCTTTTAGTCTTTACATCTTGTAGGTACAGTAGATATTGGATCCACTTTCAATGTCACTTGTCTTTTAGTCTTTACATCTTGTAGGTACAGTAGATATTGGATCCACTATCAATGTCACTTGTCTTTTAGTCTTTACATCTTGTAGGTACAGTAGATATTGGATCCACTTTCAATGTCACTTGTCTTTTAGTCTTTACATCTTGTAGGTACAGTAGATATTGGATCCACTTTCAAAGTCACTTCTCTTTTAGTCTTTACATCTTGTAGGTACAGTAGATATTGGATCCACTTTCAATGTCACTTGTCTTTTAGTCTTTACATCTTGTAGGTACAGTAGATATTGGATCCACTTTCAATGTCACTTCTCTTTTAGTCTTTACATCTTGTAGGTACAGTAGATATTGGATCCACTTTCAATGTCACTTGTCTTTTAGTCTTTACATCTTGTAGGTACAGTAGATATTGGATCCACTTTCAATGTCACTTGTCTTTTAGTCTTTACATCTTGTAGGTACAGTAGATATTGGATCCACTTTCAATGTCACTTGTCTTTTAGTCTTTACATTTTGTAGGTAGATATTGGACCCGCTTTCAATCTCACTGGTCTTTACATTTTGTAGGTAGATATTGGACCCGCTTTCAATCTCACTAGTCTTTACATTTTGTAGGTAGATATTGGACCCGCTTTCAATCTCACTAGTCTTTACATTTTGTAGGTAGATATTGGACCCGCTTTCAATGTCACTAGTCTTTACATTTTGTATGTAGATATTGGACCCGCTTTCAATCTCACTAGTCTTTACATTTTGTAGGTAGATATTGGACCCGCTTTCAATCTCACTAGTCTTTACATTTTGTAGGTAGATATTGGACCCGCTTTCAATCTCACTAGTCTTTACATTTTGTAGGTAGATATTGGACCCGCTTTCAATCTCACTAGTCTTTACATTTTATAGATAGATATTGGACCCGCTTTCAATCTCACTAGTCTTTACATTTTGTAGGTAGATATTTGACCCGCTTTCAATCTCACTAGTCTTTACATTTTGTAGGTAGATATTGGACCCGCTTTCAATGTCACTAGTCTTTACATTTTGTAGGTAGATATTGGACCCGCTTTCAATCTCACTAGTCTTTACATTTTATAGGTAGATATTGGCCCCGCTTTCAATGTCACTAGTCTTTACATTTTGTAGGTAGATATTTGACCCGCTTTCAATCTCACTAGTCTTTACATTTTGTAGGTAGATATTGGACCCGCTTTCAATCTCACTAGTCTTTACATTTTGTAGGTAGATATTGGACCCGCTTTAAATCTCACTAGTCTTTACATTTTATAGGTAGATATTGGCCCCGCTTTCAATGTCACTAGTCTTTACATTTTGTAGGTAGATATTTGACCCGCTTTCAATCTCACTAGTCTTTACATTTTGTAGGTAGATATTGGACCCGCTTTCAATCTCACTAGTCTTTACATTTTGTAGGTAGATATTGGACCCACTTTCAATCTCACTAGTCTTTACATTTTATAGGTAGATATTGGACCCGCTTTCAATCTCACTAGTCTTTACATTTTGTAGGTAGATATTGGACCCGCTTTCAATCTCACTAGTCTTTACATTTTGTAGGTAGATATTGGACCCGCTTTCAATCTCACTTGTCTTTACATTTTGTAGGTAGATATTGGCCCCGCTTTCAATGTCACTAGTCTTTACATTTTGTAGGTAGATATTGGACCCGCTTTCAATCTCACTAGTCTTTACATTTTGTAGGTAGATATTGGACCCGCTTTCAATGTCACTAGTCTTTTAGTCTTTACATTTTGTAGGTAGATATTGGACCCACTTTCAATGTCACTAGTCTTTACATTTTGTAGGTAGATATTGGACCCGCTTTCAATGTCACTAGTCTTTACATTTTGTAGGTAGATATTGGACCCACTTTCAATGTCACTAGTCTTTACATTTTGTAGGTAGATATTGGACCCGCTTTCAATCTCACTAGTCTTTACATTTTGTAGGTAGATATTGGACCCGCTTTCAATCTCACTAGTCTTTACATTTTGTAGGTAGATATTGGACCCGCTTTCAATCTCACTAGTCTTTACATTTTGTAGGTAGATATTGGACCCGCTTTCAATCTCACTAGTCTTTACATTTTATAGGTAGATATTGGACCCGCTTTCAATCTCACTAGTCTTTACATTTTGTAGGTAGATATTGGACCTGCTTTCATTCTCACTAGTCTTTACATTTTGTAGGTAGATATTGGACCCGCTTTCAATCTCACTAGTCTTTACATTTTGTAGGTAGATATTGGACCCGCTTTCAATCTCACTAGTCTTTACATTTTATAGGTAGATATTAGACCCGCTTTCAACCTGACTAGTCTTTACATTTTGTAGGTAGATATTGGACCCGCTTTCAATCTCACTAGTCTTTACATTTTGTAGGTAGATATTGGACCCGCTTTCAATCTCACTAGTCTTTAAATTTTGTAGGTAGATATTGGACCCACTTTCAATCTCACTAGTCTTTACATTTTATAGGTAGATATTGGACCCGCTTTCAATCTCACTAGTCTTTACATTTTGTAGGTAGATATTGGACCCACTTTCAATCTCACTAGTCTTTACATTTTATAGGTAGATATTGGACCCGCTTTCAATCTCACTAGTCTTTACATTTTGTAGGTAGATATTGGATCCGCTTTCAATCTCACTAGTCTTTACATTTTATAGGTAGATATTGGACCCGCTTTCAATCTCACTAGTCTTTACATTTTGTAGGTAGATATTGGACCCGCTTTCAATGTCACTAGTGTTTACATTTTGTAGGTAGATATTGGACCCGCTTTCAATGTCACTAGTTTGGCATTATTTACCTCCAACGAAGAATTGTACGCGAAGGCCAAGGGTTTTATCGCAGGTGGGCGGACCCCAGTAAATCTTTGTGTAAAACACCAGGACGGCCTATTAGTGGATATATCAGAAGCCGATACCAATTCCGATGTTAGGTAAGTTGTGTAATAAACTTTATCGGAGCTGATATTGCACCTATAAATAATAAAGGAAACTAATACGGACGTTAGGAAGTGCCGATTGACAAAGTAGCCAGAACTGATAGCTCTGCAGATGTGGGGCCATACAATAAGCCCAAAACGGTAACGTACCGTAACCGTATAGCGAAATTAATATCTACGTTGTTAAAAATTATCAATTAAGAAAAAACCGCAGGTTACAGTGGTACGATATTCTAACCAAAACAATAAACTAATTTACTGGAACAGGTTATAGTTTTATTTTTTAGAAACTTCGTAATAAGAAGTTTAAGTAATACGAAAAAAGCTATGGGCTGTCCACCATGCTTATTCACTCCATGAGGCTGCCAAAGTACAAGATTATGCACTGGCTGGTCCTCACGGCGAAAGCAATGTCCTGCAAAGCGGAGACGGCTCCGTTCAAGTGTCAAGCTAGGGGAAACTAATGGAACACCTCCAATGTTATATAGTGTCTGATTGGAGATGTGTTCATTGTACTTGACACAATAAACCCGCCGCAGCATTTTTGTGTAAGAGGCATCCACAGATTTGTAAATCTCTGAAGTTGGATCAAGACCATCTAAACAACTTATTTAGATTGCCTTGAGATTAAGACGAGCATGGACTATAAGAGTAGTGGTTCTACTGCTTTAACATTTATAATAACATTTAGAACAATCACAGCACGTAAGTATCTTGTAGGACTTACAGTTGTAGTAACTAGTACTTTGATCACTTTCGGAGTGAATCAACATATTGTTATTATTATGTGTTTTATTTCAGAATACGAGCAATAAGAAAAGCCTATCTCATATCAGTCTTACTACCCAATATGGTAGATGACGTCACTATTAAGTCGACGTCACAGATAATGAACGAGCGGATTGATGACATCATCGCGGATGGGGAGTCACATTTAGTGCGAATAACAGCAAAGGTAATCTAAACAATAAGTAGGCCTACATATGAAATGTGTAAACTGACAAATATGTAAAATAGTAAACGTCAACGAACTGAAATTACTCTTGTATTACTGTAATTATTAAAATTTACATAGCCATGCAACTATTTGAAAGTAGACAGTTAAATTAATTTTCGTTAGTTCGCTTTAACCATTATAATTTGTCAGGGTTACTGGTCACAATTTATGGCATAAATGTTTTAATTGTTTAGTTTAGTGTTAAATTATATTATATTTAGGAAGGCTACGTTTGGGAGATGCAAGAACTATTTATCGTACAGGGGAAAGTAGTGAGCATTGAAGAGGTGAACCAAGTGATTGAGCTGGTTGTGAATGCGAAGGACAAGTCATCCTTGTTCACTGTTAGTACGGATGTTTGGTCCCAAATGGAGGGAGTCGTTGATATCGGGATTGATGTTATGGCTATGCACGATCCCGGAAACTGTGTGGTTCAGTTTCACGATAAAACCAACACAAATGAGAGTAATAAACTTTGGACGTTAGCTCACTAACTGATTACATAACTACAGTAGGCCACTTCGTTCCTGATTACATAACTACACTACAGTAGGCCACTTCGTTCCTGACAAGAGAGTGTTAATAATCATATTTTTGTAGGTAGATTTTGGTGGATGCCAACCCCCCAGGTCAAGGACATGATCCATGACCGTGCTTTGGCTTTGGCACAGTGAAAAATCTCAATTTTCTTGGAGATTCACAATAGAAATAATACCCACGATACCACGTGCTTTCCCTTTGGTGTACTGGAAGGGAAGGTGACCGAGTTAGCAACCATCCTAGTGAGAAGGGGTAAAATCCGTATTAAAAATAGTTAAATTTGACAGTTTAAAAATGGGTAAGCGTTTGAAAGGGAGATTAAAAATAGGTAAATGTTGGGATCACTGCCGATTTACTAAATTTCAATATAATAATATACATTATTACACTCTGTAACCGTATCAAAAAAATATTACATCGAAATATGGAAAAAGCTGTATACGTGAGAAACGGTTGATTTTATTATTGGTGTTATGGGTGAATGAGTGGTTTGATATTATTATAACTTTATGTTGGGCACAGCTTTTGCAAAGTCGGCAATAACGTCGAGGTGGGATCGAACTGGTGACCTCCGGGTTGGAAGTCTGACGCTCTAACCATTCAGCTAGCGGCTCAGGTAAAAGATAGACCTGGAAATACTACCTGATACCTTGTATGTCCGCAATTTACCTCCTCATGGCCTCCCATCTGACAATTACCATCATACAGTATGCTGCCACTATGCTCAACCCTACAGTACTAGGCCGTCTTTAACCACTCGCTACAATGAAAGGGTAGTGTATATTAACCATGAACCATCACGGGCACAATGATTATTATACACTCTAGCTACTAATTTTGGTAGGACGGCTACACCCATTGATTCCCTTTCATTGTAGCGAGTGGTAAAAGACGGCCATTTAATTCAATTATTATTATAATAAATTTCTAAATTAATGACAGACAACCATAATTATTGTTGAGCTTCAGTTTTCTCCCTGCTATTAATTCCAGTCAGTTTGGCCTTCGCTGCGTCATTGATCCGTTGGTTCCGGTAGTCTAAAATCAGGCGTAAAGTCATGTGTGATTGACAGGCTTCATTTTGTCCAGAAAATGAATATTATACTTATTAATTACACCATTTGCCATTGAACTGCTCTACAACTTGTGTATTACACTTCTTTAGTTCTGATACGAAACAGGTTCGATGCAATAGTTAGACCGGCGACTTGCTGTTTACTTGATGAAACATATCGAACATACACAGCCTTTCACTAGATTTCGAAATTGTGTGAACAATAATAGTTCTATCAAAGTCTGTAAGTGAATTTCCCATATTCGACGCAAACGATGCGACCAAATTACATCCAGATATCGACCCCACGCTTTGTAAATTTAGGTTCCGCTAAGGTTTGTTTACTTTAAGCGTTCCGTTCCGTTCCGTTCCTTCAGTTGCGAGTGACACATTTTCTTCACTTTCTTCTACAATTCGACCTAAATGTGGCGCAACAATGCTTGCAATGCATTATCATCCGGACCAAAGTAGAAAGTTTTAGTTTACCAAGTCAGCAAGTTGAAGTAGAGACTATGGTAGTTATAAATGCAGAACAAACAAAATTCCGACATTTTGGTGCTCTGAATGGGAATAATTTACTTACAGCATATATTTAAATATTTTACATTACCAGAGAGTTGATAAAATGATATGGCGTAATTGTGTACTTGTCAGCTTGTGTAGTTGATACTTATATGCAAGCATGAATGGGGATTTACCTATATTTAATCTCTTACCTATTTTTAATCCGACACATTTACCTAATTTTAATATGGATTTTACCTCTACAGATCCTAGTGGGTGGGAGTGTGGTGTTGATGATATACTGCAGTGGTCCTACCTGGGACGGGGACCCACCAAATTCTTAGTTCTACTAATTTTTCACAATGAAAATATTTAAAACTTTAGATGTATATAGATTTAGTACCGTATTTATTTACAATAATAATACACAGAAAGATAAATGGAGTATGTTAGATTGTAATAGAGGGTTGGTTATTTATTTAGTCAGTCATACTATCAAACTCTATTACAAATATAATGGTTGGTGATTGTGAGACAAAGCAATAAATGTGAATGTATGCTTTATATGTATTCTTTATATGCACGTAGGAACTTTTATGCAAGCAGGAATATTGCCGATACCTTTGATAAGATTTCAATTTTATTTAATTCAAGAGGAGCGGATAAAATGCATTCAGCACAATCTAAATGATCTGTCTGGGGCTGTGGTGAAATTGTTCAAAGAACGAGATTGTTACGGTACATTTACAGTGACATTTCTACACCACAATATGTCATTTTATTTTGGAAACTGTTTAGACCTTTTAAGATCGATCATCCACAGTTGTTGTTCAACTGTATTTTCATTATTAATGCAAAATATGTGGGATTATTGTTTGTTTGATTAATAATTGTGTTTTTTCTAAGAAAGTTTTCATGTAAAACAATTAATTGTAGGCCTACTAAAACGGTGTGTAACGGTTGTAGCATTTTGTACTGGTGACATTTTCAGTGAAAATTGTCATACAGTTTTCAATAAGTAAATCAGAGTAAACTGTATGATGAGGCTCACAGACTTAAAGGCTCACTCCTCACCATTATAAAGTATCTCCAATGTCTTTATAATAATGATATATGCACGCAAATAATAAATATTTTAGCTATAATATCGTGTAAATGGTGCTAGAACTTTCACTAACATAGGCCCAACATTTGAAAAAAAGATTAAATTAATAACGAAATTGTCAATGCCGTTGAAATTTTTCATGTCAACTCATAATAGTGAATTCCAAAAGAGAGCCAAGTAGTAGTGGTTCTTATGTTTACTATTATACTGTAGTTACATGCTGGATAATAGATCGAACGTCTTTAAACAGACCAAACAGTATATCCACTGGGTCTGCTATGGTTATTAGCGGGATTCGATCAGGAGTTAGGTCATGGCCTCAACTTACCAGACCCATTAACCACTCGACTTGGGAAAAACTATGAACCGCATTCAGCATATATGTGGTCCCGGTAAAGTAAACGCGTAAAAAACAGTTAAAGTAAAGTAAAATTATATCCGGCCGCTCGGGCTGATTTTACACACAAAGTCTGACGACATATTTCCAGTGCAGTCCGCCAGAATTATTGACGAGGACTCGTAAGACAATAAGCCTGTTCCGAAAGCAGCCGCATAGAAGCGCTATGGGTTAGCTCCTCTAGTCCACTAGCTACAGTGTAGTTGATTTGTCCTGTTCATGATTGCCCGCAAAATTAGCGTTGCCGCTAATGATAGGCATATAATCCGCAGTTATTTTGGTGCGGTGTAGCCCTTCCCTCCAGGTCTACAGTAGGTGCAGTATGAAATATCACAGCGAATAATTTCGCATAAAATCAGCGAAAAATGTGAAAACCAAAAGACTAAATAGCCTTGGCTACTCAATCCAATAATGATATAATAGCATAACGTTCACACCTTACAGATTATAAATCATCACATTGTATCAAATTGAATGAACACCGAACAGCCTTAATATCAAGAACAGTCCAGATGTTCAACTAATGAGACGACATAATGAAATGATTGTTACCCATCCGGTATTCCTACCCACATAATGCCCTCCAGTATATCCGACATACAACCCCAGGGAATTGTATTTTCTCCCGACAATGAAAACACAATTAACCTCTCGGTTAGCACAATGGACTCCATCGGCATATTATATTAATATTTATGAGAGAACGTAGATCAACTTGCATTATACTGTAGTTGTGTATATTAAATATTGTAACAGAGTACGTGATGTAAACGAACTGTTTTAGGGCAGATATGGTACGCAACGGTGTAGAAACTTTATTGATAGACCTAAGGTGTTATACAATCGCAACATCTCATTGCTAAGACCAGCATCACTCTGCAGAAACGCCGTCTTGAGCCGTAGATAAGTATAACAATACTAGAAAGCCAGCAAGCTGGCTTTAAACAAACCTGCCCCTCAAACCAGTACCCTGAGTGAGCGAAAATGAAAACACGAAAATTGCCATCAATTCAACGATAGAAACACCAGCTGCTGGTACTCATGAGGGCCTAGTAAGCTACTACCATTGATTGAATGGATAGGCTCAAACTGCAAAGAAGTATATTACTTACTAAATTTATTACTCTCTCACTCTATCCCAGACAGTAATCAAACACGTTCGTGGGACCTTCGCGCAGCACGAGGCCCAGTTATGAGATACAAATTAAAACTGAGCGACTGTATCACAAAATCAGTATTTGAGAAATTTACCCACACCACCAATCAATTAAAGAAAGGGTACAGTACGTGTTCAGCCCTTTTAATCTGCACCCCCCCCCCCCCCCCACACCCTTCCCACCCACCAATACATAACCGCGACATCTACCACCCACGGAAGGGTAGCACGAACTTATTTCCAATCGCACGTACAATATGCAAAGCCAGGTGGTTTATAGGAATATAATACTCGTTTTCATTATAAGCCTCGTTGCGTTCGTCCTGTTTTGAATTTAAATATATTTCTTAAACGCAGGCTAGGACGATCTTTATAATAATAATAACTAGGGATGCGATCAATGTGTGAAGCCAGGTGGTTTATATAATAATATAGTCAACGCAGTACTCGTCTTCTTTATAAGCCTCGTTGTGCTCGTCCTGTTTGGTATTTAAATATATTTCCTAAACGCAGACTGACGATCTTTATAACTACCGATGCGTTCAATAGGCGCAGCCAGGTATGGTTTATAGGAATATAGTCTACGCAGTACTCGTCTTCATTATATGCCTCGTTGCGCTCGTCGCTCGTCCAATGTTGTCATAAAATATTTTTCCTAAACCAAGACTGACGATCTTTATACAGTTATAACTATGCGAAGTTTCGAAACTGTGCGAGTAACTGCTGATACATCTATGTGGAGATGTGTGATACAACGCCAACGCATCGTATGCCGATGTAGTAATATGGGTATTGAAATAATATTAAATCAATGTACACTCTTAAAGCTTCAGCGAAAAATTGTAGCTAATTTCCTTGGTCACATATAAAATAATAAAATTATTTTTAAGAACATTAATTTTACTACTTTACAAAAATTCAATTAAAAAATAACCAGACAAATACATTGTGGAATAAACTATTTCATATATAAGCCTACACAACAGCCATGCCATGGATAGTATTTATGTTATTATACATGTATCTGTCATTTACCTGAGATAGCAATACAACATTTATAGTACAGTAGAGTCAATAGGAATTGGAATACAGGAAGGATGGTGGGATGTGGGATTTAAAGAATGCTGTCTGGGCTGGAATAGCAATACTGGTTGCCTATTACAATTCCTCTCTGGTTAGTCTACAGCCACAACTCACTCCCAGCCAGCTAGCTCCAGAGACTTGACCAATAATCATTCCCAGCAACTGGCTGCGTTACACACACATCCTTCCATCTATGTAGCAGCATGTTGGCCAATAAATGAGCAGTATTTAATGAGAATCAATTTTTTATGCCGTTTTAATTACTTTAGATCAATTAAAGACACAATTATTAAAGCAAATCACTTGAACTAATTAAAAACTATAATAGAATGGAGTATGTGGATTACATCTGTATAATTTTTAAGTATAATTATTAAAGTCTTATACTGTAAAACAATTAATTTCCTTTAACAGGCAGGTTGAAAGTGCTGTTTTTACCGTAATCAATTTAATTAACTAATTAACTGCTATTATCTTAGCTTCTCGAAGGCCACACGAAAATTCAACTTGGAAAATTTATAAACTTTTGCCAAACAACATGTGTACCAAGTTTGGATAGATTTCATCGAAGATTGGCCGAGTTATTAACGTTTAAAATTGAACAAGAACAACAGAACGACAGGTTGATTAATGGTACCACTACGCTAAGGCTCACTCACTTCGTGGCTCGCCCCACATCAACTGTTAGTTTGTATGATGTATCACCCCGACAGCTAACACTACGTTTGTCTATAATGGACGGTCTCCTTATAGCCAGCTTGCTGGCTTTTCTAGTTGAATCATATTATTCTGCAACCAATAATTTACTCTTTTAGACGAATTAGTGCGTTTCTTTGCCGGACTAACAAATTTTGGCAACGTTCTGTGCGAGATTGGCGATATTTGAAAAAATTATGAGGCTCAAATATGTTGCTCAAATGACTGAATAGCCCAAATAAAAAAGTTGGTACATACTCGACGAGTTGAAAGCAGTGAAATTCGACTTTAAATTTTCAAAACCGCTATTTTCAGTGACCCCGTGATTGAAACGGCACAAAAACAGTCTTCAGTCTTGTGCGCAACCAAAATTTATGTAGAGTTTGTTATTAAAATTTTTGCGTACCTGCTTGAGTTTTTGAGATATTGGATGGTTATACATCAAGGTGTACTAAATAACCTATACAAGTTATTTAGTACACCTTGTTATACATACACACACATATACAGTATATACACAACCACATCGTGTTTTTGAACAGCTCAACTCTTGATTAAACAAACTCAAAGAAACAAAGGGGATTGGAAGATGCAATCCAAAAATGACTTGCATCAACCAAACAAACTGCCTCCCATCTAATGTAATACACATTCGCCTAGGCAAACAAATCATAATCACAATTACGGCGATGTGTGAAATGTTATCCATATCCGCAACCTGGGAAACGGCCCAAAAGAGCAGTTTATTCTGCGGAGGGGTCTTTCTGTATTAGATAAATAAAATAAAGAACACTAATTATTTATACCTAATACATTCTCAGTTAGCCTAATATACAAACATCGGAGCAACCAATATAATGTACTTGTACAAGCCTCCTATGAAAGTTTGTGAAATCTTCCATTAAGTCTACCCAACAGCCGTTGGTACCCGGCTGGCACCCTGGGTTCAGTTTTCTGGTTTTGTTAGTTTAATCGACAGCTGTTGTAAACGTCCCAGATATACAAAACCTACTAAGCCTTTACAGTACATTATACTTGAACTTAGCCTGTGTTGATGACAGTATTATAACGATGACAATAGCCCCTATAGATATATACGATATATAAATGATATACTGCTTGATATTAAACTAGCTGACTGAATAGAGATATAACAATAATAATATAATTAATGTATGTAACTCCAATTGACAATAAGTATTGAAATGTTGTTCAGCTGTAAAAGTGTAGTTGTCGGTATTTAATTTCGCGTTCCATAATGTTGATAATATGCTTATATTTCGAATATCGCACATCAAATCGTTCCCAACTTTTTTATTCAACAACTAGATACTAATTGATAAATAGTTGCGTTAAAAATTGTTGCTTACCTGGTGAGTTTTTGAGATATTGGATGGTTATACACACATATACACATAACCAGATAACCACATCGTGTTTTTGAACGGCTCAACTCTTGACAAAAACTACCCCGACCTATTAATAGGCAGGTTCGTTATTATACGGAAGGACATGTTATACCTACTGTACATGTTCGATAAAACATAAAAACGTGCAATATTATATAAAATCAAAGCAATAATCTAATTTCAACGTAGTGGAAAACCTTACACATCCAATTGAAAATAAAATTTAAAGATGGATGATTATTGAAATCAGGCAAGTTGATGACAAAGTGCTACAAATTGAATATAATCATAAAAGTAGCATCTAGAACACTAGAACGCTCTGGCGATACTCTGCATTCCTTGCCAAACCAACACAAATAGAATCAGCACCGTAGCCACGATAATCGCCCCGGCAACAACAAATAATAAGTTTAGGCAGGGTAAATGACTGTGCGATTGTTTCAAACGGGAAACCAATGCCGGACTCAACTCGACGATAATCGGAGTTTCTGGTTTGTATTCGTCAACAACCATTTCATCGGTGTAAGATTCAGTGGCGTAGCTCAGTACTTCGCAGTTTCGCGAATGGCAGCAGTCTGTTGTATCTTCGTTACTTGAGTCTGCGTTGCTTGGGGTAACAACAGACAACCGAAGTTCGGTTTCGGATTCGACGAAAGTGGATAGATGCTCGCTAGATGCGATCCAACCCGGTTTACCGCTGGGTTTGTCGATGTCACAATCAATTTCCTCAGTGGATGATATTACCGGTTCAATAATAGACGTGCTAATTAGTGGTTGCGACGGTATATTACGCCATCTCCTATATAAGTACCGGAAGTAGGAATGTTTATCGGTTGTCATAGATACCGGCTCTCGAATACTCACGTAACGGGCAACACATATTTAATTATTTATATGTTAAAATGTGTTTAGTCTTTCTTTATAATAGAATTGCTCAATCGATTAAGCCTACACAGTATGAATACACAGTAATATTACAAGTGTAATGTTTCTCTAAAAAAATTAAAGTTAGGATAAGGATTCCCTAGGCCCCCCTACACTAAAAACAAAGGAAGTAATCTTATAAGAAATTAATATTTAAAAAATATGAATAATTTGATAAAAATAAGATAATAATCTTAGGTAACAATAGTGAAGGGGTTTAATGGTGTATTATAATGATAGTTTGCAAAAATATTTCTAATTATTTAAAATGCCTCAGATATAGAATAAAAAATGTAATGCCAAAATCACTAAAAATAATGACCCATCACTAAATTATTCATTAATCACTAAAAAAAACATTGTAAATCCAAATCTACTAAAACTAAAAACCTATTCAAATAATTAAAATAATTTTACAATCACTAAATATCATCACCAAATATTGTTAGGCCCAGTATTACTTTGAATTGTCTTGTTTGTCTGTTTTATTTTGTTGCGATAAGTTCCATGGGTGAATAAGAACTGCTGCTCAGGTTCCACCTGCGATATGTCACCAGGGGCGACAGGTTCCTGGTGCGTTAGGTCCCGGTTCCGCAGCAGAAAGGATCAGGTTTGTAGAGGAGCACGATACAGAGGCAATGTTCGGGGAACCAAAACAATAAACGAAGGTTAACGTGCAGGTTAGTAAAGTGTTACAATCAGAAAATAGTTACTCTCAGACTGTAGTTTAAAGGATAGACCTCAACTATGTTGTTAGGTCATGCAGCGTAATGTCCTTAAGATTTTCAGGGAAAAGCTGGTTACACTGACATGTTATTCTAACCAAAACAATAAAAGAAAGTCAATAGCACATGTTACAGTTACATTTTCCGCGCTATTTTTTTAATCACTACGATATTACTGAATTACACGACGCAGGACCTTATAACCAAATTACCTAATGACGCGTTACCATTTATAGCTGGAATGAGAACTAATGTGAAAGGGGAGGTGATTATTTTTAGTGGAAGGAGATTAAAATTAGTGGAAAGTAATTCACTTTTAAATGATTTTCACAGAAATATGATTATATTTGGGCTTGGGGGATTCAAAATTAAAAATATATCCAACATAATTATTTTTAGTGGAAATCAAATTACAAATAGTGGAGAATAATTATTTTTAGTGAAGGAAAAATTTAGGGGACAATGATTAATTTTAGTGGGAAATAAATTTGTTGCTAATTAATATTCTTTAAATCCATAGTTTAAATAACTAAATAATTTAAAAAATACATTACCAAAAGAAAAGATTTGTACCTATTAAGTAAGACGATAAAAAATGACATTGAAAAAAACAGATAATTACATATATAAAGAGATTTATTTCTAAGAAAATGACCAGCATCCTGCAGGATTAATTCAAAAGAAGGCCACAGATCAAACAACCCATTATTAAAGCGGTTTCTTATCTACAAAACGGGATAGGCTTGGCTGTGGGAGATTATAACCAATGAAATTAACGGATGGGTGAACTACCTCAGGTCAAGGCCACATACGGATAGCTAACGGGATCGTTATACTGCTGTATCTCGGTTAACAACCTGCGAGTAAGAGAAACACAATGCAACATGTCAAAATGGGCTGAACGGATTGATAAAATCGAGAAATGGGACCCCCAGGTAGTATTAATACCGGTCGAATAAATCGAAGAGATGGATTTAAAACTACGAAGTTGGCATCTTAATTATCTGATGAAGAATTTACGCTTTAACACCGGGGTAAGATACTCTAAAGAGATACATTATGATGGTATGAATCTATCTTTATAAGTACAATGGAGTAATTCACTATCTACATTCTTTACAGCTTCTAATGGTGCAAAAGTAAAGAGGTGTTCCTAACTGGGTAATTTTTTAACGTATAAATATGGATGATTTATCTAAAATACTACCTGGATGTAATATAGGTTGTAGGATAGAGGATATATGTAACCATCATAATGTATACGCTGACGATACAGGTTTACTTTCAAACTCAATAATAGGTTTACTACGTTTACAGACAAGGTATAATTTTTAACCTCAAGAAAACAAAAGTACTATTTTGCCAGTGCACTGTAATGACACTATTAGTGTTTATGCTCGGGGAAATTCATAAAATTTTCACATTGTTCAGTAGTGTAAAATGTATATTATTTCGTGCTTTCATAACTTATAACTTCACTTTACTCTTACTGTAATGTCCTTTGGTCACGTATGAATTAATTATTCTAATTGGTTTATAACAGGCGGCTAACGGTAGCTTATAAACGCGTGTCAATATTACTTGGTTACCTTGTTTCGTACATATAAAAGCTAATGCGCTAGGTTTATTTTTAATAATTCCAAGTACAGATAATTTATTAGATGTTCATTCATAATACAGTTGTCGGTTCAAGGTTGCAATCTGTGCAAATTGTCTACTGGGGATATAAATTTATATTGTAACTATATTTATATGTTATATTCAATAATTGTGTTTTTCTTAGCCCAACACGACTTTAATATCCCATTTAACTTACGTATAGTATAGTACCGGTACCTACCTATATGGATATATTTTGTTGATATTCATATTGATTTGTTTCACAGGCATAACTTGTCTGTTTTAAACATAAAATAAAATATATGATAGCCGCCTACGGAATCAAGGCAACACTCTCATCTCATCTCAAGGCAGAGGTTTCGAAAATAACTAATTTTATCACGTTGATAAAAGTAGCACTTTATATGAAAACAGTACGAGTCGGAATACCTGCCGAGCGCAGCGATGTAACTAAAGTAAACGAGTACTGTTTTCCTATAAACGTATCAACATGACCAACGTGATATATATATATTTAATTTTATTCAAAGACTTTCCGATGGCATTGTTTAATATAATATAAATTAAAAAATTAATATAAATATAGATATATCATACATATATATATTAATACTACCACATTAATACTATGAATACTACTATAATACTAATATTAACACTATAGTTGTCGATACCTAGGACTGCCCTTCCCCTTAACTCAAGACAGCCTAAAAGACAACTTCGTCAAAAGGTGCTGGTGGAATGTGGCGCGATTAAAGAACCGGGGGTTATCAACTTCTGATGTGCCCCTGATAGTTACAAAGACCATATGGAAAACCATTTGCACCCCATCAATCCTATATGGAACAGCAAACTACACGGATGCTATCACCAACGATTTTGAAGTCCTTTTTCGAAAGGCTATGAGATCAATATTAGGTGTCAAAAATTACGTATCCAACAATACCCTGTACCTTCTCCTAGGACAAGAAACCCTATCATCCCTAGTGGCATACAACAAATGTAGGATCATATACAGTGCTTTCAACTCTCGCAATCCAAAAATAATATACCTCTTCGCCTGGCTTCTAGCGCAGCATAGCCTTAATATATATAAAGACCCCCTATTTGATGACTACAACGCTGCGTCGTGGATTTACGGACTACCATGCATAACCAGCCTAGTAACGGCATCCTACAGCACCAAACATACCATAAGGAATGCGAAAGAACGCAACAAGCCAACAGCCAAATATAAGGACATTTTCAATGCGCTGTTTTTAAATAGTATCCTAAACAACATCAACTCAGAAAACCACGTAAGGCATGAATGTATCCTTGATTTTTATGGAATCGAAAAATCAACCACACAATAATAACTCATGACTAGGTACACACAGAGCTAACTATCACCATGGTGTCTTTGAGTGACCTGACTTTTATTGATTTATTGTTTTATTGATTTACTGATTTATTGATTTATTTTTTTGATTATTGACCGTTTTAATTATAGCCTGCCGGGGCGTATGCCGTGCAAATGAAAGAATATATGCATCAATACTGAAGATAGGGGCTGAAGATAGGGGATAGAAACTGGACGCAATAAAAATTCATCCCTCTCCAGGGGAAATTTGACGCAAGTAACAGCTGATTACTCTCAAAAATAAAACTGTTTCCTCTTCTATTGTACTTAGTTTATTGTTTTGGTTAAAATAACGTGGCACTGTAACCTGCTCCTTTCCCTAAATTGAAAATTTAACATTGAGGCGGGATATTAATTCGCCAAGGCGGGTTTTCGGTCCAACCCCCCCCCCCCCCCCCCCCCCCGTCTCCAATACTGGGGGTAGGTATACTGATGTTTGATATGCTGATTGCTACCGACAACAGCACAGTATATTATATAGGAATGTGAAAATAAAATTTGACAATAGCAGTTGTACCGGTACCTTGGTTCACTTAAAGTAATAGTGTCAGGGTGAGCGTAAAAAAGTGTGAGCGGATATAAAAGTAAAACTTATTTTGACGCTGTTGAAACTGACTGAGAAAATAAATGTTTCAATTTTTGAATAAAATAATGATATTGTTGTTTCAAATTAAAAACAATGTCTAATTATAGATGAATTTAATTCCTTATTTATTAGATTAATTTCGCCAATTAACTTACGACCCCCCCCCCCCCCCCCCCCCCAAGTATAATTAATATATTTTTATAAAGCAAACTAATACTATATTATTATAATTTTAATAATATTAATTAGAATTAGTTCGAAGTTTAACACGATCAAGTTTAACCAATACATAACGTTTGTTACATTATATCACCTTATCAGCGCTGTGATACCCTCGTAACGCCGCAAAGTACCTTTTCGCAGCGTTACAGCATATGTCGGAAGGGAAGGCTGTACATTAACCACCCATAACTTAGAAACGACTAGAACATGTCTTGAGTATTCTCCATTGCTCAAAGAGGATGATAGGCAATTGTATGAAAAGTGTAAGATAGATCGTTTAGCGAACAGTTGCTGTAGTAGTAACTACAATTGGTTGAATAACTGAATAAGAACTTAGTCAATATTCCTTAACATCTCAATATTAGAGAGTTTAATAAGTTTAGGCATTCAGAACCGCGATAAGTTGATACAATGTAACAAATTACGTACATGAAAAGGGCACTGCACTATTCAGCCTATATGAACCTTGTTTATTTATGTAAAACTAAAATATACATTCGGGTCATAACGATGAAAAGTGCTACTTTTCAGACAATGTTGTAAATATAGTTACAGAACTAAAACGATGCAATAGTGCAACGTGCTACGTTACGTAACCCATGCGACAATTAACAAATTATTTATACAGCACTACGCCCCAGTGTTTAATGCATTTAATGCAGATTGACACAATTAAAAATACAACTAAACATTAATTGTTTACAAATACAAGATAAATAACAACAATATACCGTATTCTATAGGTAGACGCAAACAAAAAAAACAAACGAAAAGCACATGGGGATAAATCGAAGCACCCGTATTCATCACATGACTAAATATTAATAGGCAATTATTATGGTAATGGTAAAATAATTAAAATAATTTAAGGATTAAGTATATAATAATGGCATGGAAAGACAAGCTAGAGATGATAACAATGGATAAACTAATGGAATAATTATATTTAAATAGATGAGTTGATTGATTTATAACCAGCACCTATACGTAGGGGTTGCTAGGCTACCATTTACAAAAAATTTACCAGAAAAACGCATTCAGCAAAAACTGAATTCCCAACAAATTTATTAACACCATGCCAAAACAGCAAAAGTAACCAAAAATAATTCAATAAATTGAAGCAAAGCGACTAACGAATTAACCCTGCTCAAATACATATAACCTGAAATTTGCATAATTGCTCTCAGTATTTTTAGTAGGTTGTAGCAATTTATCGAAAATGAGAACCTCCAATAAATAGCAGTGTACTTTAGAAAAGTGTCAAAATCATAAAAAATGTCCCTTTGTTATTCTGATAAATATTTATGCCGTTGAAAGTGGTTTAAAACTTAAACTTAATATCAGTTGGTATTATTTTGTCACTAATAGAACAAAAATGAAATTGTGATATGTGGGTTTGGATCATTAGCTCATTCGATGTTGAGACCATTAGTTTGGGATTATAGACAAGTTCAAAACAAGAGTGGGTGATCCATCATTGACATATTGCACAACAGGTTCGGGATGGTACAACTCAAGGTAAGTTCGAACTTGTGTAAGTGATTACTACATAAAGATAAAATTTATATCGAGAAATCGCAGTTTAAATTAGTCTATTAGGGATATTTAGAATGTGAGTTAATTAATAATTATCAGCTAGGCAATAAATATTGAGCTGGCCTTCTACACAATGTATGAAAAATATTGAGAACTAAGACCTCTGTCTTGTTCCTTTAGGATTAGAGGATCGAAATATATTTGTATGAAATCTGGCAAAAGTACTAAAGTTTAGTAAAGAAAAGTTTTTAAAAAATTCAAACTATTTTACGAAAATATTTCTCTAATTTCTTAAAGGAGAACAGCATTACAGGAAGTAAGAAACCAAACATTATTATCAAGAAACTCCCGCGGGGTACCGATAACGAACAACTTCCATTGTATACGATACGCGGCTTCCCAATAAGTAATCATCTAAAAATATTCGAGATTTTGATACATTATACGAAATCTATCACTGTGGTTCCCGATTATTATTAACGCACCTTATAACATTATATTACATAATAGACAGACACCTGACATTTTCATGCATATAGAGAAACCAATGACAACAGACCACTCATTGCACACACAATGCAACTGAAGTGTAGTCTACCCATAGCCACAATGCCAATGTATTGTATTGTCTGCCTGATAATATCAGCGTGAGTAGGAGAGAAAAGTTCAATGTCCGATTAAAATTAACTGAAATACTTCCTCTCGAGTAATCAACTCCATACAATATGACGGTGAGTCACAGCAAGATATCAATAAAACGTAATAGAATCGCAGTAATAATGGATTAAATGTTTCCATTCTACGGCGGCTCGAATACGTAATTAATTGTAATAATAGCTCAGATAATGAAATCATAAGTTATAGCTGAGTAGACAAACGTTACTACTAACGACATGCCGTTGTTTTATGTAGAAAAATGATTAACTTATGATGATAATGATGAATTATGATTAATGAATCTTCATTGTCAAGATTAATTCGGCTTCAAGTAGAAATTTATTTCCAAATATCAATCATTAAAATTAGACTAAATAGATGCCACTAATGATGAAACAAAATTATAAGCCTAATACAATATTAAACTATTATTAACTATATTATTATTTGAAAATGTTGTTATAGCCTCTTCTAGTCAGGTGATAATAATAAAATCTTTCTTATAAAAGTTTTAACTTATTTGGACTTTTACAAAGACGATCGGTACAAAACGTTCTACATCAATCAATAGTAGTCGAGGAAAACAAATCAATAAAAATATTCGAGTCACTTAATATTATATCATTAGAATCCTAAGGATATATGAAACGATATTAAATTCGAGGAATTAGACAAACGTCTAGAGATGTATCCGGTATGGAATCTAAGGTACATTGAATGGATATAGGCCAACATTCCAGAAAACAGTTTAATCCGACGGCGACATAGCGGGCCGATCGGATAACGATAGGATTCAAAGGTGACACATTTTACAAAGGGAAAAAATTAGTATATTATGAAGGGAAGATATCGGGAAATAAATGACAATAAATACTGCGAATCTTCAGTATAGAAGTCACTGGAAACTTAACTTACACAATAATAAGGTTCGAATTCGAATTTGGAAATAAAGTTGAATTAAACGTGGAAACATGCAAAATGTAATATTTTTTTTAAATAATTGATAAATATTGCTTTTAATTTTCTAACTCAAAGCAAAGCAAATACAAAGCTGAAACCGAATAAATATGTACTATACGGTATTCCCATCCAATATAACCAGGGTCACAGGGTGTCCCAAACACCACTGTTACCCACTATCACTAACACTGAAAGCAATATATATATTCCATGTCGTGAATATTTTTAAAGATAAGCGGAGCGATACAATTTTGATTGTCACTAGAAAAAATAATAATAGTTATCATTTGAGCTAGCGAGAAAAGTATGGTAATCGATTTTTGAAAAAACTGAAGCAAACAATGTTATGGGACACCCGCCTTTCCCTCTCCACGAAACTTGGTGTGTCACAATATATATATATAAACACATCGCTTCTTCTTTAAAGGAAATAAAATGCTGGTGATAAAATTATAGGGGCTACACTAAATCAATCATTTATGAAACCTCGTTTACTTGGCGGAATTAAATGGCCCGGTAGTTTATCATAAGAAGGGAGATCATGTCCTTCCAACTTTACGTTAATGAGATGCATAGCCAATCCAAACTCCTCCAGATCGAGCATACCATCCCGGTCGATATCCGAGAGTTTCCAGATCCTCCCGAGGAGAGTGTTGGGGAGTTTCGACTTCAACATCTCCTTCTTGGCGGCGGCGCCACTGACCCGTCCGTCTATCGGGCCCAGACTGTCGAACAACCGCTCGTAGTTGTTCATATTGTCCTCAACGATCCACCGCTGTTCCCCCAGACCCGCTCCCGTACCCTCCCCGTAGCCCGCGGCAAAGGGCGAGTCCTCCTCGCCCTCGAACGCCCCACCCCGCACCCGGCGCTCCTGCGGTGTCGACTGCTGCTCTTCCGACTGTATCAACGCCATCAGCTGAGAGATCTCCGAGCTCAACATGTCGTGAACTCGGTTGACGAGCTTCTGGTTCATGTGGTGGAACTTGCTGAAGTCGTAGTCCTTTAGTTTCTCGCGCATCTGATGGATGTCGGGAAAGTCACCGGCAGAAACGTTGGTTTCTTTCTGGATCCGAAAGAAGGTCTCGTGTAATTTATCAATGAGGTTCTGTTTGGCTTTCTCTTTGCCCCACATCGACGGCATATCGTTCCTGAGGCTGCTGATGATGTGCGCGTGGACGATGGCGAGACGAGAGCGTTTAATAAGATCGTTTAGTTTCCGAACCGCCGCGTTCTTAGGGAGGCTTTTAAGATCGTCAAACAGATCAGTTCTCTAAAATAATAATAATAATCCATTTAAAACTCTGTGAAACTGTAAACTAGGATAGATTGACACACAGACATTGTGTACATCAGATAAGGGGGGGGGGGGGGGGGGGGGGGGATTTCGACACAATATAAATTCACCACACTCCAAGGGAAATTCTATGCAAATAACAGTTGATTACTCCCAAAAATAAAACCTTATCTGTTGGGATTCCTTTATTGTTTTGGTTAGAATTACGGTAAACTGCTAACTACTCCTTTCCCTAAATTGAGAGAATAACATTGATGCGAGATATGAATTCGCCAAGATGTGAATTGTGCCCCCCCCCCCCCCCCCCCTTTTTTTTCGTGTGCATATATACATTAGTGATAATTAAATACACCACATCTCAGACAAGATTATCTAGGCTAATCCTCACCGTAATTTAACTACAGGCAACCCACACCAACACCAAGTATATCTAAACACAAACATTCATACTGCCGACACTCATACTGTAGACAGTAAAGGTGATATGGAGTTTAATGTACCTAAAAATCATATTACATTGAGAGGGAAGTTAGACACATAATCTCTTCAATCATTCTCTAACAAGCACAAATTTAGGTCTAAATAAAATCCCTGCCTTAAGCCTCATCCCAGGGTGCACTGACTATTTATTGAATTAGAGACGGTAAGTGCTTTTAAGATACATCCCATATCGGAAAATCAAAAATTTATAATTAATTATAGATAAAATCGCAAAAGGTGATTGGGGGTAGTGACAGGATCTTGTAAAAAAAATCGCAATAAGATTAGATTGCATGAAATTAGAAACAGACATAGTTTCACCTCCCTCCTCCACAGTGGGTGCGTCTGAATTGTATTTATTGCTTTCATTATTTAGCCAGTCTTCTTCTTCTTCGTGATAATTGAATGTACCGACATACTGACTAACAGGGGGTTGTGATGTTCTTCTTCTTCAACTTTGATCGTATGAGCATAAGATCTACGGGTGGTGTGCTTGAGCACGTGGATGACTTCTGCCACTTGGCATCATGGATGATGAAGTCAAGTGAAGACCTTCGTAAACGTAAGGGGGAGACATGGGCACCATTGGAAGTGTTCAGGGTTTGGAAGTCACATTAGGGATGTAGAATAAAACTGCCTAGTCCATTGAGTCAAATACAATGAACCAGCTCCAGACACTATAGGTACAGCATTAGTGGTGTCTCAGTAGTCCCACCAAGCTTGTAACATTTACAGCTAAAATTTAAATTTTAGTATATATTTGGGATCCTTACAAGTCACAACGTCATCTTTCATCTTTCAATCGGAAAAACGAACTGCAGAGCGACTAGATAAAAATCAACGGAAACACTCATACTCGGTCTGAGTGTTACCGGGGTAGTAATGGCACTATTTCCTAGTAACTAGTTAACTCTTACTTACTGGTCCCAGTTTAATCAATGATTTGATTATATACCTAATAAAAAGGTAGCAATAAATAAGAGGTATTTAACACTGATTAATAAATAAATGGAGGAATATTGTAGGCTCATTAAGGAATGTCTGCTCACCACTATGGGAGATCTTCCACCGAATAAATATGTACTATACGGTATTCCCATCCAATATAACCAGGGTCCCAGGGTGTCTTTGCTTCCTCTGCTTCCCAATTTGCTCTAGTTCCCATTTCCTCCTGACCCCTAGACAAAGCTGCCGCTTGCGCTTGGTCTAGTGTAGGAGAAATTAATAGGCCTATCATATCTACTCTCAAAAGCTACCGGTACCGGTACGTGAAAAAATATTTGTAGTTGTTGTTACTATTAGTAAACCATTAATAGTTTAACAGTCAGCCAGCTACATAAATAAACAACTAAAATAGGCTCCAGGATAAACGTTTAATGTTAGTTATTAGACTGACCTCCTTCTCAAACAGCTTCCTGTTGGTGTCTATGTGCAAAGGATGGTCCCAGTAGGAACCGATGTATACCCTAGCAACCTCCGGCGTGTTTATTACCTTCCCTAACGACCACATCAACGCCCCGTAAACCCGCATGAGCTCCTGATCGTCGACGCGATCAGCTTTGTTAAGCACGATCCTGATCTTATCGTCGTTGCCCTTCAAGGCCTGGATCGCCCGCCTGAACTCGTCGGAGATATCGAGTTTGTGAGCGTCGAACAGTAGAATAATGCGGTCGACGCGGTGTGCGAACCAGGTGAGGACCGCGGTGAAATCGTATCCGCGATCGAGACGCTGCTCCTCTCCCGATAGGATCCCGGGCGAATCTACCAGACTGATAGACTCGAGCACCTGGTTAGGCATGACAGTGCAGTGGAACCGGTTAAGGAAGGAGTTCCCGTACAGAGATAAACTCGCGAACGGTCGTTTCTTATCGTGTACCAACGCGTTCCCTGGGATGTGGCCTTCGTGTTCACCGAATTGAATCGCGTGGAATTTATCCGTCGTCATCTCCGGACCGATTTTAGAGTGTGGGATCTTTTCCTCCAATAGGTAATGGAGGAATGTGGTCTTCCCGGTTGAATATTGACCTACGACGAGTACCATCGGTTTAGCCGTGAAGTCTGAGTCGGAAAGAAAGGGAGAATGGAACTCATTGAACTTATAGTGCTCTTCTAGAGGATAAATTCTGGTGTCATATAAATGCTTCAACCCCTCTGTTACATTATTAAATACCTTCGCCTCTTTCCCATCTTTTTTGTTCATATACCTAAGCATATTATTTGTTTTATATCGAGTCCTTGTCCAATGTAACTTTAATATTAAGTGACGCACTGATGGCGAATTCGCATATACACAAACTAACCTGGAAATAACTGAGGACGTACGTAGCACCACGTAGCAGTCTGGCAGTAGTAGCTAACAGAGGAATACACTGACTAACTTCAATACTTATGTTATGTTTATCAAAGTGACGGCGAAGGCCCTATACCCTATTCACGGAAATAGACAAGACATCCGAATGGTATTGTAAAATGTACTGTCTATTTGTAATACGGTATGTAATATTGTAGGCCTATACCAGTATGCGGTGGGTGACAGACCGAACGTAATCAGGATCGAATGTAACATAGTTTTTACGAATTGAACGTAACCTCAATTATGTATTGGATCCTATAACTAACTATGTTACATTCGATCTACAAATTAGGCTACTAAGCCCGAATGTAACATACATTTATTTCAGTTGTTTCAGTTGTAAGTATTTACTCTATTGTATTTGTTTGACATATTTTATAAATATTAATAGTTAATATTTAAGATGGGCACCGGTTTATTCCAGAACTTGTCTGGGGACGTTAACCATTGATTCTAGAATTTTGTCTTTCAAGTATATCGGTGGGTGCCGCGATATCTTAATCGACTAGAATTGCAGATGGTCAAAGGGTTCAACAGATTTATTTTGCGTTTTACGCTACTGTTAAGGGGACATCACGCTACTATATGTATTATTTAATATAAGGTAGAGGAGCAATATCGCACGAAGCAATGTCAGTGTGAAGAGGCAAGTCGTTTCCAAGGTCTACCCAGAGCTTGGTTTAGCTGAGACACGAGGATCTGAACTTTGCATTCCTAATACTCTACTTACCAATAATACTTGAGTATAGTAGGAGCTTTATTGTACTTTAATAAGTACGGATATTTCATCTTACTGTAGTCACGTATTTATAATGTAATACGAACAGTAAGGAAAGAGAAAAAGGATTATTTCTCGCCGTCGCACTAAATATATATAATATAAGTAATTAAGTAATAAGACTAATATATATTGCACTAATCTACTAGATAATCGCTAAAATAACATTCTACTAAATAAAATTAAAGAAAACGATTATAATAAAAGTACATAATAATACATACATAAATATAAAAATAAAAACAAATATAAAATGATATAGTCACACGCCCACTCCATATGTTATTACGTTATGGAGTCCCTAGATATTTGTCGGATTAGGGAAGTGGTCGTAGGAAGAGTATCTTGCCTTCCATAGTTTCCGGAGAGTTCACTGTCTCTTTCCAGTAAACATAAACGACCAACTGGGCGATTGAGCTGCTGCGTCTCAAAGACAATTCCCGGTTTCTTAAAGTTACGTCGCATGACGACGAGTTCTACCGATCGCACCAAACCATCATCTGAGATGTGAGTCTCGATGATACGACCTGTCTGCCACCGCTTACGTGGAAGATCTGATTCCACAATAAGGACCATGTCTCCGGCACTGACGTTTTCTTGCTGCGCAAACCACTTTGTTCGAAGTTGTAGCGTAGGCAGATAATGTTTTTCGAAATGGTCAGCGAATCGACGGGATAACAACTGCATAAGTTGCCAAGTTTGTCGGCAGTATTCGTCTCCGTCCGTGATTTCCGATCGTGGGAGCATGGCTACAGGTTTCTTCAGTAGGAAATGCGCGGGTGTTAGCGCTTCTAGGGAGTCGGGACTCGATGAGACTGGCATAAGCGGTCTCTCGTTGAGATAGGCGGCGATTTCCTCCATTAACGTCCGCAAAAGTTCGTCGGTGAGATATGCGCGGCACGGCACTATAAAGTGAAATGCGGTCTTCACGCTCCTGATTAATCTCTCCCAACTTCCTCCCCACCAAGGGGCGTCGGCGGCGTTGAAGGTCCAGCTAGAAGCTGTTACCCTTAGCTGATCGTCCACCTGTCTTTGGTTCCAATCTTTGACGTAAGCCTTGATTTCATTGTTGGCACCAATGAAGTTCGTTCTCTTATCAGATCTCATCGTGTTACTAGTTCCAAAGCGAGCGATCTGTCGGCGTAAGCTCAGTATGAAGCTGTTGGTAGATAGATCGTTCACCATATCGAGATGGATAGCTCTACAAGTCATACAGACAAAGATGACACACCATCTCTTGACTATAGTCCTAGCACGATATACTTCAATAGGGCCAAATAAATCAACACCGGTATTTGTGAAGGGTGGTTCGTAGAAGCTTACTCGTTCCCTAGGTAATTCTGCCTCTCGCTGTGTTAAAGGCCTACTGAATGCTTTCCTACAGGGTATACAGTTCCTAAGAACTTGGTTCAGAGCTCTACGGGGTTTATGAAAATAATAGCGAGTTCGAATTTCGCTAAGAACTCGTTCTCTACCAGCATGGTAAAGCTTACTGTGAACATCTACAATCATCTTGATTTGTATTTCAAGATTTCTAATGAGTATGGGAAACTTAGTGTCAAAGGATAATGGAGCATTAGTTAGTCTTCCTCCAACGCGTATTAACCCATCTATCATTGTGCTAGAGAAACGATCCCTTAAGCGCATCTGTGGATTTCTCAACAACAGGAAATACTTATCGGAATCCTCATAGCATTGCAGGAGTCTCAGTATCTGCTTATTGGTTTCTGAATTATATTCAGCCTTTAAATAAACGTAACCTGCATAATATTGTAACATGTGTTAACTTTCGTTTATTGTTTTGGTTCCCCCAACACGCCTCTGTAACCTGCTCCTTTAAATCTGTAAATGGCAATGTTACATTCGAGCTTAGTTCTTTTTTTTGTAGATCGAATGTAACATAGTTATAGGATCCAATGTAACATAATTGCGGTTACGTTCGATACGTAATAACTATGTTACATTCGATCCTGATTACGTTCGGTAATGTATCCGTATGCGGTATGTAATGCTGCAATGCATGTGTATGATGTTGATGTATGTATGAGGTAGATGAATGACTGTATGACACGTATAAAAGTATATAGGTAATAAGGTATAAGGGGGGGGGGGGGGGGTAAGGAACGAGCGGAACTAACATTTTGATCGGAACCGGATTATAAATTTTCAATTCAGTATTTTATTATGTGCCGGGCAATAATTGATATTTAATTGCCATTTAGTTAGTTCTGTCAGTCTGTTCTGTAGTTATGGTCATATCTGCATATTGCTTACGGCTTTAAGTAGGCCTAGGCCTACTACGTATATTTTCCAGTATTAAATTTTTAATGCGGTTTACATAAATCTTTGAGATATTATCACAAGCACAAATTATGGGGAAGTCACCAGTCACAATAGCGTACCGATTGTTCCAAACAGGCACAACACGATTTGTAAAGGAGTTCTGCACCGCAACAGTTCTTGTCCTTACCTTACCTCTTACTTGCCCGTACTTATCCTGTCCTGTCTAGGCTATATGGTTTGCATTTTTAGATAATACAGAATATAAAACTACATCCCTCCAACACAGAGGGATATTTTTACAATAATTATTACAGTAATAATTATTGATTAATAATATTTTAAAATATTTAATAATTATTAATGCAATACTGCAATATTCTTTTTATAATAATTAATGCAATGTTATTTTATAATAATTACAGAATTAGGCCTAATGATTAATTATGCATCAAGCAATAATATTTTTGTAATAATTAACAGATTAATAATTATTCATGCAATATTATTTTTACAATACCAGTAGGCTTAATTAATAATTTCTTTGCTGCTTTGTAATAATATTTTAAAATAATTATTAACTATTGACAGATTGATGTGATGCTATATTATTTTTACAATAATTAATAATTATTTATGCAATAATATTTTTTTTAATAATTAATAATTATTTATGCAATAATATTTTTACAATAATTAATCATTATTGATGGAAAAATATTTTTACAATAATATATATACCGGTCAGCCGGTAGTATATAATCAGAATCAGATAATAGCAACAATGACTGCAATCTGCAAATATATTTCCCCCTTGACATATATCATAGTCTGATAGTCCTATATGCTATACAGCTCTACTGCTATATATCATTAGTATCTTGTAGGCTTTTATCACACACCCTACAGTACAGTCAGAAAGTAGGCTGGTAGGCCCTACACGAACACGAGTAGGACTACAGCAATAACACTAACTTATTTCAGTATTTACTATATTGCTCTATCATTTTGCAATTTGTTAGTATTTTATTTACTACATTTAACATCGTCTTAAATTGAACTGGCAAGTCATCATTTTCCTTAATTAAGAAAAATCAAGACATAAAATATTTTAAATAAGAAATAAGTTAAACCTCTAAATAGGAAGTCCAAAAAATATTTCCTATTTAAGAAATTTTCGGAAAAAGTAACATTTTTAAAATGGCTGTAGAAAGCGAACGCGCAGATAGTTTTACATCCATCTGTCATCTGTCCATAAAAACAATAGGCCTAAAATCTGTCACGTCTTGGCACTTGGGGGCCTTCTGGGCCTCCTGCCAGCCTGCCATTTTAGAGTTGAATTTACAACTTTAAAGTTGAATTTTAAAAAAAAACTTTTAAATTTCAACTAAATTTGAACTTCTCCCCGACTGCCTACCCTAACTGTCAGACTGTCATACATAAATACATATTTCAGTATTTACAAATAGCACAAATGAAATTAAGATATAATAGGCTACAATTCTCAAGTTACGTCTCTTGTGATGGATGATACACTAACATCCATCAGCTGATCAGTAGGCCTACGCAAAAGTGATAGAACCGTTGGACTGAAATAAAATTCAGAAATTGTATAATCTGATAATCATGTTCTGAAATCTGGAAATGGTGAAATGGGTGTGCGTGTGACTAATTACTGAATTACCCAAACAGCCAAACGCACAGACTGAAACGCACCCAATGCCCAAACGGCACCCAAACGGCACCCAAACGACACGTAAACGCACCCAAACTGCAAGCCAGCAAACGGCACCCAATCGGCGCCCAATACTACCCAAACAGCACTACAAATAAATGAACTGGCGGATAAAAATTACCTCCCTATACCAGTATACAGCTATAGACCTGTAGACTGATAGAATAGGGTAGGCCTACTCCCTATCACTGTATCATCCTAAATCAGTGAGTCAGTAGATAAACGGTGAAATTAACCGGTACCGTACAACCTTACCTACCAAATACTGAAATAGCCTACAGTACTGCCTGACTGCAGTACCAGTACCCAGGTACCGGCAACCGGTCAGCCGGTACAGCGGTATGCCGGTACTGCGGTATGTCTGTTTGTAGAATAGCTGAATAGCTTAGGCCTACCGCCTGACCGCCTACTGCAGTACTGTCTGACTGTAAACTGTCGGCCACTGAAATGTTAACACAACTGCGTTTGTAAATGTTACACCGACTGACCGACTAGCGACTACCGACAAGCCTATTACCGATTCTTATAATAATGTAAACGATCAGGTTACATGGGCCGGCCTTTCTAACCACAACAATAAACGTTATAACGTTTAGGTATTGTTTTGGAAAAGGCAAAAATAAACAATAAAAGTGCGTATGTGTTTTATGCGGGTATATGTCTGTATGTTAGACTGCCGTTTGGGTGGGCCTATGTTAGAATGCCGTTTGGGTGGCGTTTGGCTGTTTGGGTAGGCCTATGTTAGAATGCCGTTAGGGTGGCGTAGGGGTATGTCAGTATGTTAGAATGCCGTTTGATTTGGCGTTTGGGTAGGCCTATGTTAGAATGCCGTTTGAGTGGCGTTTGGGTCAGGTACAGTAGAATGTCGTTTGGGTGGCGTTTGGGTATGGGGCCGTCCAAGTATGACGTCTGCACTTTTCCCCAAAATGTTGACCCCCTCCCTCCCCTAAATCAGATGTCATCAGATAGGCGTTGACCCCCCCCCCCCCCCCCCCCCCTAAATCAGATTAAAAAAAAATTTGTAATAAACTATTATATTATGAAGATTATTTATAATCACTTGTCGAATCACGAATTAAATTAGTTAAGTGTATGCCAAGAAAGAATAAATTATCAAATATTGCAAAAGAATAATAAAACTTTTCAGCAGGATAAAGGAGGTATTATATTGCATTGGAGGGGGCGGGCACGGGGGCTGGCTGTAGTTACATAGCTTATCTACTGTATATAGGAAGGTATAGAGTTGTAGTAGGATAGCCTATCGTTTACATACTGTACTTGTACCTGATGCGACAGCAGTTTATGAATGATAATAAACAAACATAAGCTAATAATAGGCCTATATGAACCGGTAGAGGTACCGGTACTGCAGTCTCTAACAATCATTAGCTTAGCGATTAATGTTTCATTTTCAGGCGAACCCCAGTACCGCAGTACCCCAGTAGAACGCGTCCTAATCACTGAAACATGGTGACTGGTAACTGAAACAGAAGGTCGTGCTACGGGCCTTCGGGGGCTTCGAACAATTAAAATAGGCAAGCTATTTACTCTTCTGCTATATCTCTTCTAGCACCTATAAATGAACATGCTGACGTCAGATTTTGGCTGACCCCCTCCCCTCCCCTCATCAGCACGTCATCAGATTTTCCCAACCCCCCTCCCCCCCCTAAAGTGCTGACGTCATACTTGGACGGCCCCTATGTTAGAATGCCGTTTGAGTGGGGTTTGGGTATGTTAGAATGCCGTTTGGGTGATTTTTGGTATGTTAGAATGCCGTTTGGGTAAGGTAGACTGCCGTTTGGGTGGTGTTTGGGTAAGGTTGAATGCCGTTTGGGTGGCGTTTGTGTATGTTAGAATGCCGTTTGGGTGGCATTTGGGTATGTTAGAATGCCGTTTGGGTGGAGTTTGGGTATGCTAGAATGCCGTTTGGGTGGCGTTTGGGTATGTTAGAATGCCGTTTGGGTAAGGTAGACTGCCGTTTGGGTGGTGTTTGGGTAAGGTGGAATGCCGTTTGGGTGGCGTTTGTGTATGATAGAATGCCGTTTGGGTGGCGTTTGGGTATTCTAGAATGCCGTTTGGGTGGAGTTTGGGTAAGGTAGACTGCCGTTTGGGTGGCGTTTGGGTATGTTAGAATGCCGTTTAAGTGATGTTTAAGTAAGGTAGACTGCCGTTTGGGTGGAGTTTGGGTAAGGTGGACTGCCGTTAGTGTGGCGTTTGGTTATGTTGGAATGCCATTTGAGTGGCGTTTGGTTGTGTTAGAATGCCGTTTGGGTATGTTAGAATGCCGTTTGGGTGGCGTTTGGGTATGTTAGATTGCCGTTTGTGTGGCGTTGTGTATGTTAGAATGCCGTTTGGGTGGCGTTTGGGTATGTTAGAATGCCGCTTGAGTTATGTTTAAGTAAGGTAGACTGCCGTTTGGGTGGCGTTTGGGTAAGGTGGACTGCCGTTCGTGTGGCGTTTGGTTATGTTGTAATGCCGTTTGAGTGACGTTTGGTTATGTTAGAATGCCGTTTGGGTATGTTAGAATGCCGTTCGGGTGGCGTTTGGGTATGTTTGAATGCCGTTTGGGTAAGGTAGAATGCCGTTTGGGTGGCGTTTGGGTATGTTAGAGTGCCGTTTGCGTGGCGTTTGGGTATGTTAGAATGCCGTTTGTTTGACGTTGGGTATGTTAGAATGCCGTTTGGGTGGCGTTGGGTATGTTATAATGCCGTTTGAGTGGCGTTTGTCTATGTTAGAATGCCGTTTGGGTGGCGTTTGGGTATGTTAGAATGCCATTTGTGTGGCGTTTGAGTAAGGTAGACTGCCGTTTGGGTGGCGTTTGGGTAAGGTGGACTGACGTTTGTGTGGCGTTTAGGTAAGGTAGCACTGCCGTTTGGGTGGCATTTGGGTAAGGTAGACTGTCCTTTGGGTGGCGCTTGTGTATCTTAGAATGCTGTTTGAGTGGCGTTTTGGTAAGTTAGACTGCCGTTTGCAGGTTTGGGTGGCGCTTGTGCAATATAGACTGCCGTTTGGGTATGTTAGACTGTCGTTTGGATAGAGTTTTGTTATGTTAGAATGACGTTTGGGTGGCGTTTGGTTATGTTAGAATGCCGTTTGAGTGGCGTTTGGGTATGTTAGAATGACGTTTGAGTGGAGTTTGGGTAAGGTTGACTGTATTCTTTATTACGTCTTTATTATGCTTCATTTATTGTATCTTTAGTGTATTTATCTATATTATTTTTCAGATTAATTTTCCAAAGTCCAACCTCCAGGCGGAGAAGAGTGATCAATTTCTGGCAAGCGTCATGGATGTTGACAACACAGTAAACCGGAACTCCGTCCATCTGGTAAAAGTTCGGATAGCGTCTCCAAAAGTGTCCACGAATCACCGAGTCAACGATTCCTATGAGCGGAAGTCGGCGTCCGTGTTTACTTATGGTTTAGCCTATAGAAGAAGTTCAAACGATGGGTAGAAGCAATCTGAGACCCAGTAGACTGTTGGTTGGTTTGGAATTCCAGTTGTAGTTGTCATCTCCTGTGTTTCGGGCGATGTGCCGAAGTGATGAGATCAACATGAACATTTTTCCGTCAAAAATAAACATTTCAATTTTTGAATTAAATTACGTATTAATAATCAAGTAACAACTGTTTTCCTATAAAGTGGTACTTTATGAAGCGTTACATAAATGGTTATATTCTTTATTGCCTTTCTATTTTTCGTATCGTATTTTTTACTAAATTTGATAAACAACCGCGACCTCTATACTAACAGCAGAACTGTTGAACAGACCAATACCCGTTAATATCCTTCTGTCAACCTAATGAGCTCTCGCCTAACCAATAAGACACAAAGAATGCTCTACTGTTAAGTAAAGGGGATCAGGAGCGTGATATTACTAAATTGTAAAGGTGGCTAAATACAAAACCGCTACTTACCGTTGGATGGCGCTAATCTGCCGTCCGCTAATATATTTTACTAATTTTACACAACTCCTGCAAAATCGCTTGTTCCTTTCTCTACCGATCGCTCGATAGAGAGCTAACTGTTCGAATCTATGAGCCACGCGGGAATAACCAAAACAATAAACCCGAGTCGGCTCCCTAAGCTTACTTAAGACGAGTGCGAGAGGCCTTGCACTCAGAGTATTCTTACGCCTAATTCTATCACTATTAAAACACGCTATTGTCTACGTCTTTCTAATCGCGAATACTGGAGGTTCCCTAACGTAATGTGTGAATGCGAGAATATTTAAAATAATCAAAATGATACAGTAATTGTTTTTACGTGGATAGTACCACTCTGGGTCTAAACTTGCCTGCGGCTGGCTTTAGGCCAGCAAATTACTAGCGTATCGTGCGTACCGAATAGTGCGATCTAGCTGATTGCCCGCTAGTGCAAATAACCGCTCAGCGTGAATAGTTTACAGTACTCTAATTATTACCTTAGCTACTCTCCGCTATGCTGCGTACTAATTCTTAATTTTTACTAATCAATTACAGTCACAAATATTTAACAGCGTACTAATTACTAAGAGTTCCAGAATACGTAATTCTAATTTATTACGCAACAGGTTTCGCTAGTAATAGCCTAAATTGCCGTATTACTTTGACCTAATCAGTAACTAATTATTGTAACTAAGAAATAGAAATCAATCAAAAGAAAAGGGCGCCTACCTAAACATTCATAATCATAGGCACACTTCAATAACACACCAATCAGCGTCAGAAATCACAGTTCGCAATTATGCAGTTAACTACTGTATAGCCCACAATTATGCGATTCACTACTCGTACTCTACACTCAACGTTGTAGTACGCGCAGGCCTCTCCCGGATACATCTAGGATTCCTAACTAACCCGATTCCTGCCCCCCTAATACTAAATAGAGACAAAACCTGGATCATCAGCCCCCTAGTTACTGTATCGGCGAATGGTCTGCGTGTTACAGTGCAAGATACCCGCCCGCAACGGTGACCCTAGCCAGCGTTGCCCGCTTTGAATCCTCCGCTCTCTCCTAGTCGCTCAACCCCCCGATGTGCCCACCGCCCACTGGCACCTTAGCCCTCCATTATGCTAATAGCTACCGTAGCGGCGCATGCAAATCACAAAGTCTGACAGTCTCAGAAATCCCTTAGGATTATTGCGCAGAAAGGAATCACATAGAACCATTAATCAAAAGTAGAAATCATAGTTCAGTTGTAATTAGCAGTAATCGAAGGAATTAATTGAGAAACACAATCGAGAGTAATCGCACTAGCAAATCATTCCAAGAAATTAATCAAAATTAGCAAATTGCAGAAAATACGCTAAAATATCCGTCAAAATTGAATAGAGACAGCTCAACAAGTACAAAGGTGATAGCAGATCATGTGAGGTGTCATGTGAGGCTCTACCGGCACACCGCCAATTTATAGGTGATCCGGATGGGGTGATGCAATAGGGTGACTCAATCGCTCTCCTATTGGCTCTCCAGTCCGTGCTAGCATTAGACCAACCTGGAAGCAGTTAGTCCAATAAGGAGGCCGGATTGTAGCCCTATCGCTTGCCCAAACCTCAAATTATTACCATATATGGTAATGGTTCACGTCCCTGGCTGCTGAATGGCCAGGACAGCGTCCCTATATGCTAGCCCTATCGATGCTAATATCAGCAAGCACAAAATCCAGGGTCCGAATAAACTCGCTACCCTGGAACTATCTACATATATCCTAATACAAAATTACGTAGGTAGGGCTACATACTATACAAAATGGATGGATTCAAATATATGGGTGTTTCGATTTCCCTATCTAAATACCACTGCGTTATTATGCCTTATCTAAAATATCATGCTGCACAATGGACTAATATTACGTACAGTATAACGGACTAATATTGCATACTGCATAACGGACTAATAATGCATACAGTATAACGACTAATAATGTGGATACAGCGCCATATACCGTAACACCGCTCCAAGGGAAATCATACAATGTTTCCCTCCAATTGTAGAAGAGTATAAGGTGATGTATACAAAACAAAATAAATTTCTTCCAACCAATCTAAACACTTGATACTACAAATCCTACTATTTACAAATATTGCTATAGATATTGCATAATGAATTACATACAAATTAAATTTACAAAAATATTATCTCTCTCATTGTTTAACGATTATTACATACAAATTAAATTTACAAAATATTGTTTCTCGTTCATTCTTACTACATAATGATTACTACATACAAAATCAAATATAAAATTGGCTAGGGCAAGTGAAAGGAGTAAGCCAAACCCGCAGGTTTGTCTCCCCAATCACTTCCTTCGCCTCTCTCATAATATAAATTCCAAAATAACTCAACTAGTGTATATGAGTCTAGTCGAAGATTTCCAAATGCTACAATATACATCAGAGCGACGATGATGTATATATCTAGAGTCTGTCGCCCTGTGCTATAATGTATTATCGACCCGCTCCTGGGTTCTTTGGGCTCGCTCCTCTCTTTCGCCCTCTTCCCAGATACACTAATCTACCTCCAGTCGACTCCGTTGACGGCGTCCGTGAGGCGTCACTCCCGGAACCGGCGACGACGTTCCCTGAGCCCCGACAGACTCCCGGCTTGTGCTTCTTCCTCGGCCTCGTCCCAATTGTCGCGCTCCCGTGGTCGCTTCCGCCAACTCTTCCTTATGCAGTTGCACTCGCGCCTTCTCCGACGCCCCCTGCGCCTTGCGCTGCAACCTCTGTGCTTCTATAATAGAGTGGTAGTGGTCGTCCTTGACTTGACGCTTGTCTTGGACCCCTCCTCCTGGTTCTTTCCGCAAGCCTTGAGCTCCAGCGGTCGTCGCTGTGGTCGCTGCGATCCTTTGCTCCTGTATCCTCTCAGCGGTCAATGAACCCACTGGCACATGAGTCAACAAGAATTCGTTGCGGTATTGTATAGCCGCCATCCTCCAATCACCTCGCGCGCGTACCACTTTTCTAGTCTCCGTAAATACACCCTTCGTGATGCGATCGCAAATAGCAACGAAGTTCCATGTGTACTTATTGTCCATGTTCAATTGTCTGAAGTATTCTCGGACTACGATAACTCCAGTGTTCTGTGGAAGGTCTTGAGCAGTTAGGATGAGCTCCTGATATTGTGGTAGCGATTGTAGATATGGCTCGTACGCAACATGCGATGGGTCTACCGCCCAAAACCCATATCCCGCTTTAAATGGTAACCAACGCATCTGCACTTGAATATGGTAATCGGCCACACCCTCCCACTTATCTAACATCTCCCGAAGTAGGTTAGCGCTATGGTTTTGAAAGGAATCATCTCGCAGCTGACATCTCGCGCTACGATGTCCCTTTACCCCACAATATCCACATTGAGAAATGAAGACGGTGCACGTGTGAAACGAATGGTCGGTCTCATTACACCAACGACAGACCTTATGCGCCGCCTCTACTACCGCGTCGCACGACTTTAGATTGTGCCTTGTGCTGCCGCACAATTTGCACCTACGCGCTTGTGGAAACCAGGCCCTCTCGTATATGAGGTCTCCAATCGGTTTCGCACTTCCTTCCTTCCCAATGTCTAATACGATGTCGTCCTCTCCGGTCAACGGTTGTCGATCCGGAACAAAGTAAACATCCTCGCCCTTGTCCTCTATCTCCAATATTTCCTCCTGCGTTCGTTTCGGATATGTCTTCTCCACCGGAAGATCTACTCCGAACACCTCTACTAACGTCTCCGGCCAGCCCTCCTTAACAGGTCTATCAGCCTCCGAGTGGAAGGGAGTACCAAACCCGCGGGTTTGATGCCCGAACCACTTCTCCAAAGCTTCTGGCGTCGGATATTCCATCGACGGTCGGTCTCCCAAATCTCCGATGTTCTGTCGATATACTCCTTCGAATATCGCTAATCCTCTCCTAACCATCGACGTATTCTCTAACGATTGCTTGAAGAACGGGGTTAAGAAACGCTTCATCACGTCGGATTGGATTCCCCCTTTCGAGCGAACGTATTGATCTCCTCCGAATACCAATGGATGACGCTTCAAAACTCGCGCAACGATATCCGCTCATAAACAAGTCACCGTGTTCGACTCAAGCACCAAATAATATTGTAGTGACGCACGGGGTGGCGCGCAAATGTTCCAATACACTAACGCTTGCCGCTTGAAGTGGGATTTGAACTCCGCTCCCGGTGGCGTGTTGTATTCACCATACGCCTCCTCGTACTTCTTCTGCGTCTTTAACTTAAAGTCCCAATTATACAACAAGTGTACTATAAAGCCAATACCAGTCTTGGCAGAGTTGGGATACTCCCTATAAATTCCAATATCCTGTGCCCATAGCAACAATAGCTTGGTGTCGACAAACGGTCTCGGCAATCTATCTTCCAGATCAGTCATGGCGTTGAAGTCGCTCTCCAAATCACTCTGGACTCCCGATCCCACCTTGACGTAATCTTGGTTGAGAATAGCCTCTCTAACTTTCTTGGGTAGCATCCTGGCGTCGATACGCTCCGCTCCGTGCATACCTCCTCGCCTGCATACCTCCAAAATCTGTTCCCTAGGATCCTTCCCCTTCCGATATTGTGTCGTTATGATGGGCTCCGGTCTCTCTCGATCCGCCCTCACACGCATAAACACATGAGTCACACCATCGGCCGCACGAATTTGAATACACTTGCTGGTCAAACATTCCTGATGGGACCCTCCTTCATTGTCGTAGAACATCACCCTCCAATCCTGCAGTGATTCCTCCGTTTTCCTCCACTGACGCTGAATCTCGTCTGATGGGGTCCACATGCGCTCGATAGCCTTGTGGTCATCATATCGGGTATAAGAACCCTTCCTCCTCAGCCACGTCTGGTCTACCTCCTCGTCATCTGGGAATGTAGCCACCGCGACCCATACCTTGATGTACTTATCCAACCATCCGAATAGCTTACTCTCCTTCCCCGGAGCTCCAATCTTATCCAACGTGTCGTAATCTGTGATCTGCATTGGGACATCACGCAAGAACTTCGCGCATAAAACTTCCCGTAGACAGTCAACGTTCCAATGGTCCGCCATTCTTACCATCGGCAAGAATCGTATCGCTTCTCGCAACTCCGGATGATCTACTAATATCGCAGGTTCGGTGCCGTCGGAATAATACACCGGTCCGGGTTGAGATGCGACCTGTGGAACAAATCCGGTCACTCTCCTCGTCTCCTCTTGATGTCTATCCGCGGTCTTATTATACTCCGCTATCCTGTTCTCAAATAACTCTTTCGCCTTCGCCGCTCGCTCCTCCTGCCGCAACGCGTCTATGTCGTCCTGATGCTCAGGCGTGAGGCTTCTCACTCGGTGAGGTGAAGTAAACGCAGTCCAGGGACTCGAGAGCTCCAAACCCGCGGGTTTGGTACCCGAGTCCCGCGCCGCTTCGCGCCGCGCCTCTAGATCCTTGTAGGCTCGGTACAGCGAAATGGCCGCTGCCGTCTCTATCAAACTGGGTGTCGAACAGGGTTTAATCTCCGTATACGGATCCAATGTCGTAACGGTCGGCGTAATGGGTCTCGGAGGTCGCTTTCCGCTGAAGTCGATACTGATCATCGGGTTGCTCATCGGGTAACCTCCCTCGTTGTATCTAAGGAATTGGTGAGCTGGACATCGCGTTAATATCGGTTCCGGATGTTGCTCGTCTAATCGGTCGGGAATCGCCACATCTTGTTTATTCATGCATTCACCACACTTGTAGAAGAGCTTGTATACGCTGAAGACTTTCGGCGTCTCCTGATCCTCACCTCGAGTCCTCCGGTATAGATGCATTCCGTCGAACTGGTCTCAGACTGCAGGTAGAGGCTCCTCATGTCGTAAATACATATTCATATGGTATAGTCATGCGATTTCCTCGTCCGGATCTGCGCTGATGTCACACACGTCCAAAGCGAAGTCGTAGGGATACCGCGTGCGATACTCTCTCCGCAAAACTTCCATCCGGTCCCCCAACGCTCTCATTCTTTCCCTCCGTAATTCTTTATCATAACTCGGCTTGTATTTCCCGTTTAGCTCCATCACGGACCGCCCATGGTAGTAAACGTTAGAGTCTTTACATCCTGGTCGCGCGAATGGTAGCTCCGCCTCCTCTCTGGCAGTAAATCCTCTGCGCGGTTGCGCTCTAATATCCCTCTCCATTATGCCTCGCGTATATACATATATATATATCCCAATAAGTGCCGTTACGTAACCAATTACACTATGGGTAAATCAGTTAGATGTCGCCGAAGGACAGACCTCCCGAACCCCCCCCCCCGCCTTCCAGCAGTTCAGGTTCGACTCTCTAGATCCCGTCTCTTCCTAACTAACTATCCTCTAACCTATTCCCATGCATAGCGCAAAAACTTTGGAGATAAACTGGCCGTGACCAACTCACTTTTTGATGCCCAAACTACTCCCATTACTCGTACTAAACTACAGTAGTTAGAAAGGACTATAGCCACAATACTCGACTATACCAAACCCACAGGTTTGATAATCGAACATCACACATCCTGCAAACTACTGAGTGGGGTCCATGTACGCCTCTGGTGCTACTAACCTTTAGCACCTTAGTTGCACTGTTGGCACCAATCTGTGGAAGTTGCTAAACTCAATTTACACTCCTACGTAATATAGCCGTCACCATGGTTTCTAAATGCTATTTTCCAGGCTTCACGACTTTTCAAATTACTGTTTATCTATAGACGAATTCTAAAACGCGTCTATACACAGCGTCTGGAATTGTCTTGGGTTCACTTCTAATTTTTTAAAATTTTAAATTTTTCAAAATTTTTGAAAATAAAATTTTGTTTTGATACCCACTAGACAAAACTCAACGCAAATCACCACAACCCCGCTCCTATGCATTTCCTTGTATTTGCATACGAGGAATGCATACGAAGTGAGTTGCGTCCAACACTAATTCAGTTTAGAGGCAGGAGACAAATTATAATCTCCCGTCTCGATACGTGTCTCCTCTAATAACACAATATCTTGGACCGGTCGGTCCAAGGTGTGCAAACCATTAGTTTTACACTTTTTTGGGTGCGGACACTTGCACCTAATTTTCACAGTGACTGTGCGCACTATGTTTTGCACGTCTGGGTGTATATGCAAGATCACTCCTGTCTCCCAATACTTTCTCTTGACAATCGGCTCGGTTATCAGTACGTAGTCTCCCCTTTGGAGACTCCGAACCGTTTTGTACCACTTTGTTCTGGTGGATATGGTGGGAAGATAGTATTCCCGCCAATATTCCCAGAATGTGTACGCGACTAATTGAGTCATTTTCCAGCTCTTACGACTATATAGGTCGGCACTAACGGGTTCTGATGCCGGCACAAGAAATGCTGGACTCTGCATTAGCAAATGATTCGGCGTTAATGCAACACCGTCTGGCAACATAGCTATCGGCCTCGAGTTTAGGGTATGCTCGATTTCAATGAAAGCTGTGACCAGTTCGTCGTCGGTAAGTTGTTTGTTTACAGGCAACGTCTTAGCAATGGCCTGCTTCACAGAGCGAACTAAACGCTCCCAATTTCCTCCTCTCCAAGGACTTTCTGGAGTATTAAATCTCCACTCTACTCTTTGCGGCAAAAGTGCTGCAGAAATTTCCTTATTCTGTGCCGCTTTATGAGCCGCGTTCAACTCGCTATTCCCTCCGACAAAGTTTGTACCCTTATCGGAGTAGAACGCCTTTACTAGTCCTCTCCTGGCCATAAATCTCTTCAAGGCCAGGAGCAGAGATTTGGTCGACATGTCTGCCACACGCTCAATGTGTATGGCTCTACTAGCCATGCATGTCAGTAGCAGACCCCATCGCTTGTGGGTCAGCCGTCCACTCTTTGCTTCAATCGGACCAAAACAATCCACCCCTGTGTTCGTAAAGGGTGGGTCATATGCCTGCACTCTCGCTTCCGGGAGTTCAGCCATCTCCTGTTCCAATACTCTGGCGTTCACCCTCTTGCAAACCAGACAGGCGTCATACATAGTGCCGACTGCCCTGCTTGGCTGCAATAGAATGAATCGCTGTCTCGCTGCCGACAGACAGTGTAACTTTCCCGCGTGATGCAACCTCTTGTGTATATCCCATAGAATCGCTCTTTGCAATTCTATCGGGTAACTAGGGATTATCACTGGGAACCGAAACTGTGAGTTTATGTCGACAGTCTGGATTCTCGATCTATGACAAATCAAACCCTTATGGATTAATGGACTCCATTTTCTCAGGGGTTTATAGAGAACTGGTCGTTGAGCCGATAATAGATGGAATTCTTTCGGGAAGGCACACATTTGATAATGTTTCAAATGCTTTAATTCCGCTTGATCAATCTCATCCTCTGTCAGAGGTTGTTTCAATTTCCGAATTCGCTCACTATTGGTGCTCAATGGTTCTCTCAAATGTTTCGAATGTTTTATACAAAGGTACAAAATGTATCGGCTTAACCACGCAGTTCTTTTACAAATTGTCAGCCAAGAGGCAGACGAATTTAGTAATTTGTCATAAATACTACATGGCTCTAATGCCAGCGACGGTTGTCCGCTAATTAATGGAAGTTTCGAATCCAAACCCGCAGGTTTGGAAACCAAAGACTCCATTGTGTCGGTCATTTTCTGTCCGTCACTTACCAATTGTGACTCCGGTTTAGTCTGTAAGGGTGGTTTTACGTCGTAACTTACCCTTCCGGATCTAGTAGTCACGTAAGTCTGTTGGTCTGACAGGTCTCCGGGCCGCTCCAATGACTCTTCAGGCCGCTCCAATGACTCTTCAGGCCGCTCCAATGACTCTTCAGGCCGCTCCAATGACTCTTCAGGCCGCTCCAATGACTCTTCAGGCCGCTCCAATGACTCTTCAGGCCGCTCCAATGACTTGAGTTTGGCTTTAGACTTCGACTTAGAGACTTTCTCCACCTTGACTTCTGCATCTTCAGGAATCGGATTGGTCACAATCTTTAGTCGCTCTGGCCAATGTTCCTGTGTCCTTGTTAGAAAATCAGGTCCATGCAACCAAAACTCCTGCGACTCTTCCTGACAGAATTCCGCCGGCATTGCACCTCTCGAAGTTATGTCGGCCGGGTTCAACACTCCCGGACAATGTCTCCATTGTTCCTTCGTCGAAAAGTCGACGATCTGAGCGCGTCTGTTGGCCACAAATGTCTTTAGTGCAATATTGTTGGCTGCAATGTATACTAACACTAAGGATGCGTCCGTCCAATAGAATAAAGTCAATGTCGTGTCTAACTCCTCTATTATCTGCTTACTCACCTCGACTGAAACTACTGCCGCCTGTAACTCTGCACGAGGGACAGTCATGTATTTGACCGGCATTGTCTTTGATCTAGAAGTTACAAAGGCCGTCTCAAACTTGTCCTGACTTACCTCTCGGAGAAGGTAGGCTATCATACCAAAGCCGGTGTCACTTGCGTCACTAAATAGGTGGAGTTCGAGATCAGTTGGAAATACCAGCTGATTCGGAAAGTAGGATCGGGGTACATCTATATTTTTCAATAGATGCAACTCGGCTTCCCACTCCCTCCACTGCTTTGCATGTATAGGAGATATTGGTTCGTCCCACTCCAGGTCGGACAACCAAATTTTCCTCATGCACGCTCGTGCCTGTAATATTACCGGACTGATAAAGTTCATCGGGTCAAATAGTCTACTTAACATCGATAAGCAAATTCTCTTTGTCAAAATCTTGTCTGGGCTACTGGGCTCAAATCTAACTCTTACCTGGAACTTGTCTGTGTTCGGATTCCAAGCGAGTCCCAGTACTCGCGCCATGGGAATGGGTTCCACCCCCAATTCAATGTCTCCGCTCCCGCGATCTTTAACCGGGAACGATTCTAATAGGGCCTCCGAATTGGTAGTGAACTTGGTCAGAGGAAAACCCCCTGTAGCCAAGCACTTCTGTAGGCCGTTAGCCACTTCTATGGCTTGTTCCGCTGTCTCCTTAGACACCAATCCGTCGTCCATATAGAAGTTTCTCAAGATGGACTCGATAACCTCTACTGGGTACTTACCAATCTGGGCTGTTGCCGTTTTCTTTAGAACAAACAGCGTGCCGTTTGGACTATCGCGGGCGCCAAATATCCTTACGTACATCTGGTATGTAACCACTGGGCCGGATAAGTCTTCATTCTCGTACCAGAGAAAGCGAAGGCTATCCTGGTCTGCCTTACAGGCTCTTACCTGGTGGAACATCGCCTCGATGTCACAAGTAAATGCGAATCGCCGCTGTCTAAAACACAACAGTATTCCAATCAAATAGTTGTTCAGGTTGGGACCATCCATCAACTCTGAATTCAGGGACATACCTCTATAGACTGCTGCGCAGTCGTTGACTACTCGGACTTTGTCTGGCTTGTCAGGGTGAGTCACATAGTGGTGTGGAAGGTAATAAGTCTGGTCTGTCACTAAGTCAGGGTCCTCTACCTTCCCAGCAAATCCCTTGGCGAAATAGTTGTTGATCTGGGCGCAATACTTCTCCCTAATATCCGGATTCTTCAACAACCGAGCCCTTACTCCGTTTAATCTTTTCAAGGCTAAGTTGTAGTTGTTCTCCAACTTAGGTGGTTGTCGACGCCACAACATTCCAACTTCAAAATGTCCAGTCGGTAGCAGACGTATGGTATCTTCCATCATCTCCAGCGACCGTTTCTCATCAGTAGACATGGCTAGGTCATATCCACCGGGTTCCATTGCGTCCCTATCCAGCCATTCGACGGTTCTGGCTCCTGTCTCGAGGTCCTGGCGTATCAATTCCTTCTGTAATTCCTCCTCACTGTATTGGAAAATGTCTAGGTCTCGATATTTAGCCACTTGACCCTCCACTATGTCTGTATAAGTCAAAACGTTAGTCAAATAGGTAGCGTGGGCTGCTGAACCAGACCCACGGGTCTGATAACAGTAGTCCTCGGGTTCACTATCTGTCCGGTTATTGTGAAGTGGTTCCGACAACCTAACATTATCGGGAATCAACTCCTCGTCCGACTCGCTAAAGTCACTATAGTGGTCAATACAGGTTCTCCTAAACTCGTCTATGTCTGGTGGTTCTACTAACGGTGGTTGAATTATAGGCTGTAATTCGTCGTATCTGTTTATTGGCTTGTCGCCACCTGTAAACTCATAAGACATGGGTACTCGTGTATACCAACCTAGTATGGTCCTATGGGCATGTGGTCCATTGACATGCGGCTCAGCTGGTCTCGTTTCCCATATTTGGTGTGCGATCAGCTGTTCTGCACCAATCAACATAGAAACATTCCTATAACCTACCTGGTGTCTGGGTATCCTGAGCTTGTCAAAATACTCCTGTGCTATGGGACTCATCGGCGGCACCTTACCTAACTGCCTGCCGAATCCCTTCATAGCTAGACACTTAAATCTGTCCAATGGCAAAGCTTTCCGTTCTTGTCGAGTATGTTGGTCTCTCGGAAGTAGGGAATCTAGTTCTACCGAAATTCTGTGTCCCTTGAGGTCTCCTACTCCATGCATAGACTTCAACTCTATTTGGATCTCCTCGGCATCCTGGAAGCTAGAAACAGCTCTCGCCACTTCCTCGTCGATATAAGATAATGTGGACGCAGTGTCCAACATCACATATATCCGCTTTGATCCCTTATCTCCAGTGAGTTTCACCGGAATCACGCTAAATATTTCCGACGTGGCCGATGATAAATACGTCCGCGCGCTGGTCGATGAACTATCCGCGGTGAAACCTTGGCAGGTCACCTCTCTCGCGCTCGACTCGCCATCCTCGTCCGACGAACCTGGTTGGTAACCATCGTCCTGGATGCCAGTGTACGTATTCCTTCTTATCGATACGGGTTCTTTGCTCCCCTTCCTGTGAGGATTTCGCTGTAAGTAACGGTCCGTTGGGGTATGGAAATCCGCATGTAGCAACTTGTGATGTAGTCTGCCGCATTCCATGCATCCGTCCTTGCTGTTCGGGCACTGCCGCCGTACATGGCCTGGCGCAAGACATGCCCAACAGGTGTCCAACGTCCGCACTTGAACTCTTCTCTGTTCCGAATTTAATTCTTTGAACCGTCTGCAACTATCTAACTTATGATCGTCAGATCTTACCTCCTTTAGTAAACAGTATTGGCAACCTACAAATCCATCCGGCAACTCCTGTTGCTTTAACCTAGGTCTATCTAACCGCTCACCTGACCATACTCGCGAGTCTGATCTAAAGGCTGGGGTACTCGAATTATATCTGTCTACTGAGTTAAATGTCACAGTGGTCCTGTCATCGTCAAAACTTACCATAGACTTACCGGTAACAGGTTTAGACTCCCTCATGTTCTCCTCTGAGAAGTTTGATTTCATCTCTGCTACTGCGTCTGTGGCTATCATGTCATGAATATGCTGAAGTGTCAATACCTTACCTTGGCCCTCCAACTTATTCTCTAATTTGCGCCATTTCTGTCGACAACGCATGTTTAAACGTCTTATTACGCTCTTTAAAACTTCGGCGTGATCACCATGATGAGGTAGATTCACCGTCCTCAAGATGTCCAATGCGTTCGAAATAGCGTTCGCTAAGTTCAACAGCTCTAACGGAGTTGTAATCCTTCCGCCCTTACCCAAGTCTTCTACTATCGACTGCGCCATCTTCGTTTTATTCCCGTAGATGTCGCTAAGCGTCTTCATCGCTAACTCGAATGCCCTTTCATTGCCGACGAAGTTATCAGCAATGGCTCTAGGTTCTCGATGGAGCATCTGAAGCAAATAGTTGAACTTCTCGTTGGGAGTAAAGGTGCTGTTGGTTAGCTGCTCGTCGACATAGGTTTTGAAAGTCCTCCAATGCTTATGGTTGCCCATAAACTTCTGGGGTTGTTGCGTCGGCAGTCCTTGCCTAGCAGCAAACTTACCTATGTCCCTAAGGGTTGCGTCGTTCCGGGTTAACAAATGGTTTAGTTCCGCAGGGTTGTTAAGTCTGTTCCTTTCCCGGTGGTTCCAACTTACCTGCTCCGCGTCGGTCCTTCTTTCCTTATAGTTTCGGGACTTCTGACGTCTCATGTCTTCCTCTTCATCGCTTGACTCGGTGTCAGTCCTTAGCGCTCGCGATGGTTTGCGCGCCGAGGCCCTGACCCAAGCCTCCTCAATAAATCTTTCCGCCGAATTTTCGAAATTGGGATTATGGATATTCGGGACAGGCGTCCTTACCTGAGGTCTATATGGTATAGTCTCCTCCGATATACGTACTCGTTGACTAGGCTGGACTTTATCTAATTCAGGCCTGCTGGGATTTGAATTACTTCTTACCTGGGCTGCTTCCTTTAACCGTAGGTTGCTAAGCATGTCCGTTATAGGTTGGATGTGCGGCGATATAGCTTGCGCTAAACTAGCACTTAACTCATCTCTCGTAATAAATTCCTGGCTAGGGTTCTGTTGTATAGTCGGCTCTATCTGAGTAATCCGCTGTCTCTCATATGATCCCTCTTCCGGTTTAACCCGGAAGTTCTCCGTTGAACTGGGTCGGCGCTCCGTCCGCGTATTCCAAACCCGCGGGTTCGGTTCGCCAAGTACTCGTCCCGTCGGAGTTTCTCTAAACTCTCCGTTGTCGCGTTCGGTGTATAGTGGTGCGGTGTTCCGATGACGTAGATTCTGCGCGATAGGTGAAGCACTAATACCAACTGGCGTGCGATATGTAGAGAACGGTTTAGCGATCCGTGTACTCGTAATAGCTGGACCGGGTATAGGAATTCTGGTCGGCGTCGACTCGCGTATAGTCGGAGTTCTCGCTTCCTGTTCGGCCTTCTGCAGTGCGAACAGTTCTCGCAACTCAGTCCCTACACTCGCCCCACATTCTTCGATCATTCGCATCCCCTTCTCGGCGATTTCATTCGCCTTCCTAGTCCGTTCTTCGCTGTCTAAACTTAATCTCGCACTTTCCAACTGCGCCAGTTTACGTTCTTCTTCTTCCCTCGCTCGTCTCGCTGCGCCCTCTTCTTCCACACGCGCCCTTTCTTCATACAACGCTTGTCGCTCTTTCTCGATCTCGAGTTCGCGTTCCTTGCGTTCGCGTTCAAGTTCGAGTTCGCGTTTCTTCTGTTCGCGTTCGAGCTGGAGTTCGCATTCTTTCTGCTCGCGTTCAAGTTCGAGTTCGCGTTCCTTGCGTTCGCGTTCAAGTTGAAGTTCACGTTCCTTCTGCTCGCGTTCCGCTCGCTCACGCTTACCTTTCTCTTCCAATTCGCGCAACTTCGCGTCTAACTTACGTGTTCGCTCCCGTTCCTGCTCGGCTTCCTTCCGTGCTTCCGATGCACGCAAAACTTCCGCCTGCTGTTCGTCCAGTCGGCGTCTTCTCTCCTCCGCCGAGTTGTGAGAAACAAGAGATCTAGCACATATAACTTTCCCTCGCGCGTGACTAACCTGGGAATCGCCACTGTCTCTGGATGCGTCGTCGGGTGGAGTCAACGTCCTCTGTTGAATGTTCTCCGTCGTCGGTAGCACCTGGCCTGGTACCACCACTCCATTCTGCATCAGCCAGCTAGTAACTTCCCTTTGATACCGGCGCTCCTCTTTATCTTGGATCTCTTCTCGCTCCACTAAGTCTCTCAACTCTGCGTCACTCACCTGAGTCGCCTGCGTTTGTGATGCCCATAGCAGCCAGTTCTCCGTCCTAACTCGTCGGAATCGCTCCGATAACTCGCGATGCTCCAACAGGGCTGCCAAAACCCTATCATAAATCCTCGTCGCCACGTCGCTCGACTGAGACTCTACTGCCTTCTTCGCTAGGACTGCAAGCTCCTCCGTCTGCTTGAATAACGCTGAGTTATATCCTCTTCTAATCTCTACTAACTCTACCCTCCCGATGTTCGCTGAGTCAGCTAACATCTTCCTTACCTTGTCCGCCGTCCGAGTTATATGTCCGGCATGCGCGCGAAGTTTCTTCTTTATCGCAATGTCTAGTTCTCTCTCGCTTACCTGACTCACACTCGGTGGACTTGAAGGATTATTTCGGGAACTACGGGTACTCCTTACAGCCGTTGGGACCACGGCACTTACCATACCCACAGGTCTGGAAACCGGGCTCCGGGCTCTCGCTTCTGCTACACTACCCTCCCTATCACTCACCTCTGTCCGGGCTGCCGTACAGTCCTTCCTATCAGTAGCGGTAGGGGATCCTAATACTATTACTTGAGGTTGTTGTTCTTCCTCACTAGTCACTGTCTCGTCCTCCTGTTCACTTACGTCAGCGTCGCTCGCTGCGTCGTCATAGTCGGCATTGTCATCAACAGTAATGTTTACGCTATCGTCAGTCGGCGGTCCAGCCGCCGTCTCATAGCTGTCCTCTAGTGCCTCTTTGTCTGAGACACTCATAGTCTAAATAATGTTTGCCTTCCGGCAAAATATCTCGCAAAGGTTCGAGATATAATTATAATTTAACCGAAACACGGTCAAATTATTTGTCAAATAATCAGTTGGTCCAAAATGTCAAAATAAATTCGCAATGCAATATTGTGAATTTAATGGGGTATATAGTTATAGCAAATACTAGCACAATATTTAAACAAAAATATTATTATATAGCTATTATATAGCATTAAATACCGGTATAGCACAAAATAACTTTGAATCTAATACAAAATATTCAAAATATACTTGCCGCCCGAATATTTCTAATTTTATATATATATAGCTCTAATTAACGTAATTTTAGTTTCAAATATTATATGTATCCACTAGCGCGTGGCTACATCTTCGGGTTGCGACTCTCTCTAACTCTCTCTCTAACTTGAGCGATTCAAAACCATGGCCGGCTAAACCTAAATATCCTAACTAATAAATTGAGTTCAGCTTCGCAGTTAAACAACCGATAATTTTTTACTGCTTCCACAAACACTATGGTGCCAACAGAACAACTAACCTTGTTTGCTGTGAGATTCCACGTCCGCGTCCAAAGATTCAGGCCCTTCGCTGATTGCAAACCGAACCCGCAGACCCACACGAACCCCAAACTCAGAAGTTCCGTCTTGCCATGTATCTCCAGATGGTATAAAATAACTAAGCGGTTACCTAACATACCGGTACAAAACTCTAGAATTTTACAAAATAATTTTGACCGAAACTGAATTCTCGCAAACCTAGCTAATAATTTTCAAAAAACTTACTAATTACAATTTGCCCTAAGGCCTAAGGAACTGCTGTATTCGCAATTAGCAAAACGCACTACCGTACATTCACTGTATGCAGTACAGTAAGTAAAACAGTACACCAACCTAACAGCCTAATGATACTGTGTGTGGTACGGCAAAACAAATGTCTCTTCTACCATACGCAGTAACAGCAATCAGCCTAATGTACTACTGTACTATTGTACGCAGCCAGTGAATACAGTAATCTAAACTAACAGCCTAAAAGAATATACTCAATGTTCTACCGTACGCTAGCCTATAGCCTACAGCAGACGATCACGTGCTCTAATTTATTACTCAATACTGTGATACAACTAACAGCCTAAGAATACACTATTTACTGTACGCTACAGCCTACAGCCAATAAAATACGCGTATTACTGATAAACAACCGCGACCTCTATACTAACAGCAGAACTGTTGAACAGACCAATACCCGTTAATATCCTTCTGTCAACCTAATGAGCTCTCGCCTAACCAATAAGACACAAAGAATGCTCTACTGTTAAGTAAAGGGGATCAGGAGCGTGATATTACTAAATTGTAAAGGTGGCTAAATACAAAACCGCTACTTACCGTTGGATGGCGCTAATCTGCCGTCCGCTAATATATTTTACTAATTTTACACAACTCCTGCAAAATCGCTTGTTCCTTTCTCTACCGATCGCTCGATAGAGAGCTAACTGTTCGAATCTATGAGCCACGCGGGAATAACCAAAACAATAAACCCGAGTCGGCTCCCTAAGCTTACTTAAGACGAGTGCGAGAGGCCTTGCACTCAGAGTATTCTTACGCCTAATTCTATCACTATTAAAACACGCTATTGTCTACGTCTTTCTAATCGCGAATACTGGAGGTTCCCTAACGTAATGTGTGAATGCGAGAATATTTAAAATAATCAAAATGATACAGTAATTGTTTTTACGTGGATAGTACCACTCTGGGTCTAAACTTGCCTGCGGCTGGCTTTAGGCCAGCAAATTACTAGCGTATCGTGCGTACCGAATAGTGCGATCTAGCTGATTGCCCGCTAGTGCAAATAACCGCTCAGCGTGAATAGTTTACAGTACTCTAATTATTACCTTAGCTACTCTCCGCTATGCTGCGTACTAATTCTTAATTTTTACTAATCAATTACAGTCACAAATATTTAACAGCGTACTAATTACTAAGAGTTCCAGAATACGTAATTCTAATTTATTACGCAACAGGTTTCGCTAGTAATAGCCTAAATTGCCGTATTACTTTGACCTAATCAGTAACTAATTATTGTAACTAAGAAATAGAAATCAATCAAAAGAAAAGGGCGCCTACCTAAACATTCATAATCATAGGCACACTTCAATAACACACCAATCAGCGTCAGAAATCACAGTTCGCAATTATGCAGTTAACTACTGTATAGCCCACAATTATGCGATTCACTACTCGTACTCTACACTCAACGTTGTAGTACGCGCAGGCCTCTCCCGGATACATCTAGGATTCCTAACTAACCCGATTCCTGCCCCCCTAATACTAAATAGAGACAAAACCTGGATCATCAGCCCCCTAGTTACTGTATCGGCGAATGGTCTGCGTGTTACAGTGCAAGATACCCGCCCGCAACGGTGACCCTAGCCAGCGTTGCCCGCTTTGAATCCTCCGCTCTCTCCTAGTCGCTCAACCCCCCGATGTGCCCACCGCCCACTGGCACCTTAGCCCTCCATTATGCTAATAGCTACCGTAGCGGCGCATGCAAATCACAAAGTCTGACAGTCTCAGAAATCCCTTAGGATTATTGCGCAGAAAGGAATCACATAGAACCATTAATCAAAAGTAGAAATCATAGTTCAGTTGTAATTAGCAGTAATCGAAGGAATTAATTGAGAAACACAATCGAGAGTAATCGCACTAGCAAATCATTCCAAGAAATTAATCAAAATTAGCAAATTGCAGAAAATACGCTAAAATATCCGTCAAAATTGAATAGAGACAGCTCAACAAGTACAAAGGTGATAGCAGATCATGTGAGGTGTCATGTGAGGCTCTACCGGCACACCGCCAATTTATAGGTGATCCGGATGGGGTGATGCAATAGGGTGACTCAATCGCTCTCCTATTGGCTCTCCAGTCCGTGCTAGCATTAGACCAACCTGGAAGCAGTTAGTCCAATAAGGAGGCCGGATTGTAGCCCTATCGCTTGCCCAAACCTCAAATTATTACCATATATGGTAATGGTTCACGTCCCTGGCTGCTGAATGGCCAGGACAGCGTCCCTATATGCTAGCCCTATCGATGCTAATATCAGCAAGCACAAAATCCAGGGTCCGAATAAACTCGCTACCCTGGAACTATCTACATATATCCTAATACAAAATTACGTAGGTAGGGCTACATACTGTACAAAATGGATGGATTCAAATATATGGGTGTCTCGATTTCCCTATCTAAATACCACTGCGTTATTATGCCTTATCTAAAATATCATGCTGCACAATGGACTAATATTACGTACAGTATAACGGACTAATATTGCATACTGCATAACGGACTAATAATGCATACAGTATAACGACTAATAATGTGGATACAGCGCCATATACCGTAACAAAATTATTACACAGTTTCAGTTCTACTAATGTAGAAATATTTTTGTGGCTAATTATTTGGTTAGTCTATTACTGCAGCAGGTTAAAATATTAACTATTTATTGTGCGTTAAATAAAATATGCTTTATTTGCCGTTCGTCCCGAGATATGTTATTTACCGTCCAAGAGCATCGAGGGAGGTGCGCTTCACCAACACCTTATGGAGTTGCGGGTAGAATTTAAGGATCTCAGTGGTACAGTACGACGCATGATAAAATAGAGTGCCATGGTTCCTTTCTTATATTGCTTTAGGTTAAAAATTTGGGATTGAATTTTTACTCTGTCAATAGACAGCTTCAGAGAGACTCGGACGTCAATGAAATTAAAATGAAATTTACAAATCCATACCACACGAACTGGGCATACAGGCAACCCTGCAATGCCTAAGGGAGGATGCAACACTCCACATGCGGTTTGACGCACAATTGCGTTTAACCCGTTTAACGTGAACCACTTCGAGATCATACTCAGATATCTCTAACGCACAATTACTTCAGGTATCAGGGATCCAACTATGTACAACGAGTAGGATCTGCTATGCTATGGGGAGCAATTATAGAGTCTCATACTCTATTCTTAGTACAGTATTACTCGCATACATTTACATGTCCTCAGCGTTACACATATTAGCTGTATCATTATTCTCCTTCTATGTTGATAATCACTATCTATTCTACAACCGGGTTGTTCCACAGTGCGAGCTGGCTACCCTGTTAAGAACGTTTCAATCGCGCTTCGATGGAACTTTATAAGGACCCAGCCATCCAATTTACTATGGAATCGTTCAACACGGCCCATAACTATCTGGACCTAAAGATCGAAAGAGTGCATAATAACATACGGACATCTGTCTACACCAAGCCCACCTCAAACAAGCTCCCAATTAATTATTTCCACAATTGTTTCCACAAGTGGGCACTACAGTCTTTTGCGAAAGCCCAACTCATACGGTTTCGCCGTTTAAGTTCAACCATTACCGCTTACAGGCAACAGGCCAAATGCTATCTGGACCAGTGCCAAGACCGGGGATATCCCCTCGGATTCCTCCTCCCGCTACACTTTTGGGATCCACCGTTACAGCCGACCGTACGTACCGTGGCTCCCATACATACAGTTTACCTCCCTATTACTTTACACTTCCAACCAGCGATTAAAGAAATCATGATACGTTACTGACGGTTCTTGGCAATATACAACATAGATCTCAAACTAACAACCCGCAATTTGCCAACACTCGGTAATTCGCTTATCATCAAACGTGAGGAACCAGGCGACCGCGGCAACGCACCCTGCAACTCCAAGGCGTGTTGCACATGCAAAGAAATATCCGACACCCAAATAACTCCATGGGGCGACACCGTAAATGGTAGTTTCGATTGTAAGATCGAAACTTCTTGAAATAACTTGCTGTACTGGTACTGGATCGCCTGCACGAAACATCCTGGTCAATTTTATGTAGGTGAAACTGAGCAAAGGCTACACAAGAGCCTTAATGGCCACCGGTCCAATATACGCCAACACCGCTATGGTGCACCAAATTCCGGTCAGGAGGACTACATCCTGGAACATTTCATCCAATGAGCGAAGTACAATGTTACAGCATTTAGGAGATTTCGGTGCGATTGGGACCGTCTCAGCGCCGAGGCCCTCTACATTGACCATTATAACCCCGCGATCAATAAGCACCATCCGCAAATTTAACATATTGTATGCAATTATACCACCAAATTCGACCAATCACCAATACCACCAATTTTTTTTATTTCCCCTAACTTAACCTTAATTTGAACTATCGATGAATGGATTTAGTTATATACTATTCGCTGTATCGAAATATAATAAATAATTTAATCGTAATGTGATGAAAGATTCTAACATTTTAAATTTATAACCATTCTTCATATATTTTAATTTTGGCACAACAGGTATTAAAGTAAAATTAGCTGTAACGTAATGCCATGTGCAATGTTCATTAAACCTTTTAACTTCCATAGTATATTTTAATTTTGGAATAACAGATACTGGAGTGAAATTAACATACAGTATATTTTAATTTTGGCACAACAGATACTGTATTAAAGTGAAATTAGCTGTAACGTAATACCATGTGCATTGTTCATTAAACCATTTAACTTTCTACAGTATACTTTAATTTTGACTTAACAGATACTAGCTACAGTATATGTGCCCTGTTTTATAGCTGGTAGTTACATTTATCTGCACTGCCCTGCAGTCCCTGAGTCCGGTACCGTGTCAGGTAGCAGTATTTCCATTTAATATGTACTGCCTTCACTGTGCACTGCCGTGCAGTCAGCAGTATTTCCATTTACCTGTATTTCCATGCAGTCCGGTACCTACGAACTTCAGAACCATATTGCAAAACCACAATGACTTTTCTTAATCCGTCTACTTATTTCCCTCATTCATTTACGCGTGGGGGTACGGTGGGGGGGGGGGGGGGGGGGGGGGGGGGCACCCCTCATAACTGTGCCATTCCGTTCTTAATTAAGGTTGTAAATTTGTATTTGTAAATTTCATTTTATCAACTTTTAATATAATTTAGCCCTGAAGAAGCTGTCGGCAATAACTATTTTATTTAAACCGGCGTGGTGTTTAAAGACCTCTACATCTCTATAGAACTTACGACAGTAACTTCCACTGTTTTACGTAATTCAGTAATTATTACTGCTGTACTGTATTACAGTACAATATGATTTGATTTACAATGTAAAATGTTTACGTCTGTACCTATGACCTACGTCGTTGCGTTGTCAGATTGTCGTTGTCGTTAACTCTGTAACTACATAAAGCTAAACCCACAAACCTTGAAACCTGACCTATGTGTATACGATACCAAGCCTGCAAGCACCCCGTGCTGTTCAAGTAGTTACTGTAAGTTGTAATTTGAGTTTATTTAGTTAAAGTGCTTTTATTTAACTTGTCACTGCTAATTTAGTTAGTTAACGGTGTCTTTTTTTTAAATAGGCAGATAGGGCCTAGTTCTGTAGTTGACTTTCAACTAAAATCTAACTAAATTCCGAAAGCTGAAAGCAGGATCCCTCTGGCTCTGAGCCAGTGGACCTAACAACGTTTGATGTTTGTTTGATCAGTTGATTGATTGGCGGGTTTTCTATGTCCCCTTGTCCTTTGACTGTTCTGAACCATCTCGTCGAGAGTCTCGACAGAGTGCTCTCTAAACAATAACAAGTAATAACACCCATTGTTAAGTTAACATAGTGCTAATAATCATAGGCCTACTCAATTGTCAATATAGTTAAGTAGTTTGTGAGATGTTGCGAAACGCAATAACAACCGTTGCTATGGCAGTATGGTTACGTGAAATGATTCAAAATTTGGTAGGCCTATTTCTGTAGTTAGTTAAGTTTTACCGGCAGTTGAATTTTCAAGTATTATTTGACTAAACACCTCAAAATTAGTTGAAATAATTAGTTAACTTGTCATTTATATTTATTTATTTGGGTTTAGTTAATTTGTCACTACAACAATTAGTTCAACAGCACTTCCTATACCAGCAGACCAGTCAGCCAGTTACTTTCTGTCATCTTTTGTTCGCTTTTTACTTTTGTTGTCAGGTTGTAATATTTTTTACTTTTTTTTACTGCGAAAGTAATCGTACCAATATAATTACTGTTAATCCGCTGTTCAATTTCACAATGGCATTAGCCTTGCATTCGGTGGTGGGTAGGCGATTTATTTCTACTCCACATTATAGGCAGATTCCAAATAGAATGGCATCTTTTCGCGTGGAAAAGGATACCTTTGGTGAACTTAGAGTGCCTTCCGACAAATACTACGGCGCGCAAACAGTTAGGTCGACACTCAACTTTAAGATCGGCGACGTCTCGGAACGAATGCCGGAACCGGTGATTCAGGCCTTCGGGTTGCTAAAGAAAGCCGCCGCGGAGGTAAATATAGAATTCGGATTGGATAAACGCGTTGCCGAGGCGATAATACAGGCGGCGGATGAGGTGGGGAAGGGACAACTCGGGGAACATTTCCCGTTAGTTATATGGCAGACTGGTTCCGGAACTCAGAGCAATATGAACGTAAACGAAGTGATCAGTAACCGAGCCATCGAGATCCTCGGGGGCGAGTTGGGTTCCAAATTCCCGGTACATCCCAATGATCACGTCAATATGAGTCAGAGTTCCAACGATACCTTCCCAACCGCCATGCACATAGCCGTTGCTATAGAGATAGACCAACGATTACTTCCTAGTTTGAGGAAGCTCGAGACCGCGCTCCGGGATAAGTCGGAACAGTTCCGTGACGTCATTAAGATAGGTAGAACGCACACGCAGGACGCAGTTCCGTTAACCCTGGGCCAGGAGTTCAGCGGTTACGTCCGACAGCTCAGCAACGGGGTGGCCAGGGTAGAGGGTGCGCTGCCCCGTCTGTACGAGTTGGCGGCCGGGGGTACGGCTGTGGGTACCGGGTTGAACACCCGCGTGGGGTTCGCAGAGAAAGTCGCCTTACAGGTGAGTCGCTACACCGGACTCCCGTTCGTGACGTCACCCAATAAGTTCGAATCCCTGGCGGCTCACGACGCCTTGGTCGAGGTCCATGGAGTCCTCAACGTCCTCGCCGTGTCCCTCAATAAGATCGCCAACGATATCCGTTTCCTTGGCTCGGGGCCGCGTTCCGGACTAGGGGAACTCACCCTCCCGGAGAACGAGCCCGGATCCAGTATAATGCCCGGGAAGGTGAACCCGACGCAATGCGAGGCGCTCACCATGGTAGCGGCCCAGGTGATGGGGAACCACGTGGCGGTCACCATCGGTGGCTCCAACGGACATTTCGAGTTGAACGTCTATAAACCCATGATTGTGGCGAACGTTCTGCGTTCTATCCGGTTACTTGCGGACGCCGCGGTTAGTTTCACCGATAACTGCGTCGTTGGCATCGTCGCCAATGAGTCTCGTATCGCCAAGTTGTTAGCCGATAGTTTGATGTTGGTTACGGCGTTGAACCCGCACATTGGTTACGATAACGCTGCTCGCATCGCTAAAACCGCCCACAAAGAAGGCTCCACCTTGAAGGAGACCGCTGTTAGACTTGGGCTGCTTACCGAGGAACAATTCGATCAATGGGTTGTGCCTTCAGACATGCTCGGTCCTAAATAATCGCTAATACAAAGTGTTTCAAATAGAGAGGGTCTTCCCTAGGATTGTTAAATTTCAAGCGAAATTGAATTTAGAATTAATATAAAAATGTTCTCAAATAGTGTAAAACTTTTACAAAGATCTATTAGATTTATTGTATCATCCAATAGGCCAAGGCTTATAATTTTCGCTGTTTAAATTCGTGTAAAGAAAACCAAAATGTGGCACGAAATATGATAGATAGACGACTTATAAAGTGTGTTTATGAACGAACATGATACTTTATTTATTGATAATGTCTTGTGAATCACGACCAGTTCACAGGAGTTTCACTACAGTAGATATAATTTGTTATACATGATGTTTGACACATGTTTCTCCATCTACCGAACCCCCGCCCATATGGAAATTGTCTCAATTAAGTATTGAACACTTTCAATTTAGATTACAAGTATTTGTTATCGGCTTTTGTTTGTACATTATAATAGTAAAAATTGTTGTTGACTTGTATTTTTCAATAAAAAGTAGTGAAAGTGCTACTGGAACAGTCTGTAAATGGTGTTAGTTAACAAGCGGTTGTGCGATAGGGTTAATAATATGGTTTAGTTACCAATTCTATATTTATTATCGGTATTGGTATTTGTATTGGTGCTGTTTGTTTATAGTTTTATTTTGAATTTGGTTTAGTTAAACTAGTTTCGTTCCTCGTCATTCATACATCGTTATTATGACATTATAATGCCAACGTATCGCCACAGTAAAGTCGAAACACTGATAAGTAATGATCCAACACGATATTATTAACACCATAAAAATTATATTCTAGAATCTTATTTATATCAATAACTTGAATGGCTGTCATACATAACGACTACACTTTGGTGCGCCGCGCCCCCTCCTTATCACCTCTCTATGATATTATGAAGTAACACTTGCCAGCATGTATTTATGCACCGAGCGAGCGCGGTGAGGTAGGTTCACATAAGGGTTTGCCTGAACTATGAGCTTTAAGTGCCCTCTTTATAGAATGATGCAAGTGATATGTCGAGCATTATTTTAACTCCTTCCATAGAAAGGAGTTGTAGTCGAGTCAATCTAGCAAAAAACCCATAAGTATTTCGCAATCAATCCGAACCACATATTTTGGGTTCTATATTAACTTAGTTAATGACCAAAAAAAGTCTATAAAGTTTTATTTTGCGGATCATATGTTTATTCATGGAAATTCTGCGTAAATGTGCATAACACGCCAAACAAAAGGAACAGTAGGAAAAGTAAGTAGCAAATTGGTGATGTTCCAGAATAATTTAATTAATTTCACAATAAGCTGTAGCTGTGATTTAATGGGAATTTAGTAATATTTACACTGGCGTGTTACATATTAATTGGTAATTGCTATATCTCGGAAACTAGAAGTCGCATCCAATTTTTAAATATATCAAAAACTTCACGATATATTAAGCTAACTGTTATAAAAAAAATTATACAATTCCACTGCAAGGAAATTTCATAATTTCCATTAATGTTAGTGAATATTTTTCACATAATAAAATTGGGATTGCTCTATTGATTTTGGGTGTAATTTATTTATTTGTTTTAGTATGAAAACCACAATAGTTTATCTTATAACAAATACATTTTTTGGTGATAAGAGTTTTTGAGGTCGATAAATCCGATGGGCGAGGTTACATCCACCCGTTTAGTAGAGAAGTTGTGTAAATAAGCTCCCTATATTGTACCAGCAAGATTGGTATTTAAAATGGTTACATTATTACACAAATTTCCGTTGCTCTGGAAACTAAATTGGTAACTATCTAGAAGTGCATACTTCAGTCAATCGATAGTCATTAGAGTCAAGTTTATCTGCAGGCCTACCAAATTTGGAGAAAATCCAACCAATAGACCCCTTGTTGCTATGTAAAATCCATGTTGCTAAGGAAAGAAACAGGAAATTGAATGTGATCCGCATAATATATTTTTATAGACTTTTTTGGGGGTATTAGCTAGGTAATGTAGAATACAAAAAAATTGGTTTGGATGAATTGCGAATTTGTTATGGGTTGACCCCATTTTTCGGCTAGATTGACTCGCCTATTAAGCAATCAACTACATTATTATCACTCCATTTACCAAAGCAACTTTGGAAACAAAGTGGAAGCCTTTACTGTGGAAGATCACCCATGGTGGTGAACCGGTGTATCAGGTAGAGATAACTCCCCGTCAAATATGACTCCCCAGTCTTCTCAGCCTACACTCCCCAGTTTTCTCCCTAGATTTCTTAATTAACGGAAAGGAGCAGGTTACAGTGGCGGGCTTTTCTAACCAAAACAATAAACGAAATCTCAATAACATAGGTTACAGTCTTATTTTTGCAATATACGAAAATACCACAGGTACGGATATGAATTATAACTCAATTAGGGGAGTCATCTCAGCCTAAGGGGAGTAATCTCAGCCTAAGGTGAGTGTTCTCAGCCTAGGCTGAGATAACTGGGTAGTGTTCTCAGCCCAGGCTGAGACAACTCTTATCTCAGCCTTGTACACCGGCATTCCTTGGCTTAATGAGCCTAAAATAATCTCCCATTCATCACTCCATTTACATTATTCTCACTTCTTTTACATTATTTGCACTGCCGTATTTAGCTATTGAATTTGTACTTAATTTTAATTAAGTAAAAGCCAAAACCTAACAAAATATATCAGATTTTGCGAACTTGTGGTCCACTGTAGACCGGTGTATCTGCAGTCATAAAGAAGGCCCTGACAACACGAATTTACTTATCCGCCATAATTCCTACATTACCACGGAAATAATACGAGTTGTTATATTAACCGACACGAACCTAATAACATTGCTAAGTGTAACACCGAGAACCCCTGCTGAACAGTGTGTTTAGTTTGTTAATGCTGGCTATAATACTTACTACAAGAAATATTGATATACGGAGATGTGATGGGTTATACCACCCGTAATTAAATACATATCTAATTAGTAGAATACCGCCACATAAAACACCTATTGAAGCAAGCAAAATCATAATGTTGACGATATTAGTATACAGTACCCAGCAAATAAGTAACATCATACCTATTATTATCTAACAAGCGTGGTGTAAACGTCACGATTTTGTCAAAAATTTGTTATATAAACTACTTATTTACATACTATCCTATTCCAGTGGAAGATGCAGCGTAATGTTTCAATGTTGCCAATAGAGGTGGTGGCTGTAAACCTCCCGTACAGACAACAGTAACTTCTGGACTATACATGTAAAAGCGAATTAATTTATGACGAGTGGATTACAAACACATTCATTATAAGTGTACAGCCGTAAAATATTAATAAATTTCGTAAATAAAAATGGCTGAAGATGAAACTAAATCTAATATCGCATTTAGAGTCTACGCCATATCTGGGTTGGCAACATTAACTGGTTTTATGATGGGATACAATTCTGGAATCATGTCAGGGGGCGCTGTCAGCATTAACAACACATACCCAATGTCAACTGCAGCTTACTCCTTCGTAGTGAGTTCAACTATAGTGATGGCAATTGTAGCCGCACTAGTTGGTGGCAAACTCAACAACATTCTAGGGAGACGTCCTGTAATGCTTTTATCTGCGGTGGCTTTCTGCTTAGGCCCAATCACTATATCTATCGCAAATGGTGTTGCCATTATTATCATAGGTCGTTGTGTATCAGGGGTAGGCCTAGGTCTGGGCTCGGCTACCATCCATATTTATGTCGCAGAAGTGTCGCCTCCTTTGTTGCGAGGTCGTTTAGTAGGGGCCAAACAGGTGACTGTCGTACTGGGATTCATTACGTCCGCATTGGTTACAGCAGGACTGCAGGATAAAGAATATGGTTGGCGAATAATGATTGGCCTAGGGGCAGTCCCAGCTGCGATTCAGTTTGTGGGATTTATATTCATGGCAGAAAGCCCCCGGTTCCTGTTAATGAAGGGCAGGAGAGATGAGGCAACTGTTGTGCTAAGAAAATATGTCAATAAAGAAGACGTCGACGATGACATCGACAAAATGCTAGAGAACATTAACTCGTCACAGCAAGGCGGTTTCTTTGATATAATATTATACAAACCAGCACAACGGGCTCTGATCACGAGTTGTGCCATACAATTTATATACAATTCCATCGGAATTACCGCTATAACCCATTTTATGATACCAATAATGCTAACAGTTGGAATGTCATCTGATTGGTCTATACGATTGCCAATACCCATCCTAATTATAAGCGGTATTGCCTTAATTATAGGAATTTCACTAATGGATTCTATTGGTAGACGGCCTCTGTTACTGATTGGTCTCATGGGCGTTTGGTTAAGCGCTGCGTTAATGTCTGTTTCACAATACCTTCTAGAACGCGACCCCAAATACAAGGCAGGCCAATGCCAATTCGCCGATTTGGATTGCTTCAATGAGGTCTTCAATCAAACGACCATTAGCGTCTATACGTATATTCTACTGACCGGTCTCACAACCTACGCCACATTCTTTGGATTTGGTTTAGCTCCTGTACCGTGGGCGATCAACTCTGAAGTATTTCCGATGTGGGCGAGTAGCGCAGGAAACTCCATAGCAACCAGTATTCATTGGTTGACTAATATGCTACTAACAAGCACCTTTATAACACTTAAGAATGCTATTGGCCTTGGTGGTGCGTTTGCCCTATATGCAGCCCTTGGCGCTGCAGGTTGTTTGTACGTCTATTTATTTTTACCTGAAACTAAAGGTCGAACTCTAGAAGAGATAGAAGAAATATTTCAGAAGCCACTGTTTCGGTTTAGCCATAAAAGTAAGACAGCTACACTATAAAGATCAACTATTTCTCGGTAACGGCACGTCTCACTTGATGTCACTTATTTAATTTCCACATAATACTGTATAAAGGGTAATAATACCAAAAACAAACAAAAATAAACTTCGAACGGAAACTTATTTAAGACAAAAAAAATATTGTAATTTATCTTAATGTCCCATAAAGATTTGGATGTTCAAAGTCCATGTACCGGTAATTGTTAACATTGATATATTACACTTTGGTTGAGGTACACATCATAGTATTAATTGGGTGCCGTTCCGTGATGTCCGTTGGGATCCCGTTTGGGGCGAAATTAATATTGAAAAATGTGTAATTTGGAATTAAACTTTACTTGTAAACTTTGTTCCTATTAATTATCTACAAAGATGTCGGATAGGCTGTCGGTTCAGCGCCAAGCCTGAATTCGCCTCACGCAGATGAGACCGTTAACCGCGTGCTGCGCGAAGGTCTGTTATAAAGAATGCTCAAGAGTAATTCTGCCGTGCAATGAGTCGCATTTTTCCAAAATTGACATTTGCACTTTTTTGGGTCTAAAAAATGCGCTCTATCTAATTATCTACTTAAATTTATGCAAAAAACGTAAAGTCAACAAGACTTACGGGTTTTGCATAGATAATAAGATGTAAGACCTAATAATCACGTATACGGTTTTATTAAAAACCGATGGGTAAACGCCGCATCTATCCTGGGAACTGTGGACTCTAGTAACTCTGACGGGCTTTTTGATTTACTCGAATAAATACGACCCACAACGTATCTTAACTCTAGGCCCCTTTTAATATTTTTATTTCCGACCCAGTTCACTTAGTGTCTCTTTTTAATTCATGCCTCAATTTTAGTTTTCTTTTTACTTTGTTATTGTATGTTTTAATTTCGAATATAAATATCCTGCTGGGCCATTCTCACCAAAATTGGCTGGCCAAACGGGTGTCCTGAAGCCATAACTTCTGTTTATGGCGGTTCTAGAAAGTGGTTGATGGCTTCAATGGAAGCTGCTGAAGCATAGATTCTGTACAGTTAATTTCAGCTCAAACAGACATCATGTCTTCCCGTAGCAGAACATAATATGGCCAAAAACATGGTCAAAATGACAGTTTCACATGTCCCAGTTCCAAAGTGCTAGGAGAACAAACTGTTATAAAATTCCAACCCCAAGGTCATATCCAGTAAACCAACATATAGTTAAAAAGCTGGATAAATGGAGATTCGTTTTCAGCAGTATTTGTATACATACAATGTAGTTGGTGTCGTACAGCTGCATTTAACATCGTGTCCTACACTTTTCTGATTTTTATGTCCCGACCCCGTAATGGTGCTCATTTCATGTTAACTTTTTAAGAGCAATCCTAAAAGTTAATATTCATTTGAAAGCAAATTTTCTCAGGATGACCATGTTAAAATTTCATCGCATTTGATTAATTTCCGTACAAGTAATCGTCTTCTAAGTAGACCAAGGTATATGTGACAATCACTTTGTCAGGCCCCTGTAATGGTCAGACATTGCTTGCCTATTTGAAAGTGATAGAATTACTGATAAGAGTTAGTAAAGATACTGCCAGATTCGTATTTCTCAGCGCTTTCAGGGGGTGGAAATATGTAGGTTAGCCACACTGCAAATTATTTACAGACAATAATCAATCACTGTGTCCAGCACTGTAATGGTGTCCGCCCCTGGTAATGTATGGCTCTGGGATCATTACAGGGGCGGACAGTCCGGGTTGTAATGGAAATATATCATCCAGACTACAAAACTCTAATTCCTCCTGACAGCAGAATAATTTTACCTAATACTGAATCTGCAAGACTGAAAGTATATTAGATGCTGCAGTAGCCCTACATAATTAGGTAACTGATACTATTGTAGTACCAGTTAAAAATCTGGAATCAAATCGTGGGATAGGAGTAGCGCCAACCCCAACCTTCGGGTAGCAGCTATGGAAGGAGGAACCTTAGGGTCACCTCCGGCTTCGGCCAACTGTTTGCTTTTTTTTTTATTGTAGTCTTATCATATAAGTAATTGATATACTCTATAATAGTTAAGTAATAACTACACTTATTTACTTCAGTTACTAGTTACTTCACTTAATGACACTATAACATGTATAACTAATTATGAAGGACACTGAGAATGGAGCTGGGAAGAGTGAAAAGCTGCTGCGGCTCAATCGTGAGAGAGTTGAGCGGTTTAGAGAGAAGCAAAAACAAAGTGAGAACTATGAAGATGTTAGGAAAACTTTGAGGGTTAAAGACGCAGAACGTAACGACTTAAGAGGGAGAAAGATTTACAAGCTGTGTTAACAAGAGATCAGACAAAGAAAAGAGCCGAGAAAAGAAAAATTGATTCAATGAAACGTCAGGAAAGACGGTGCCGCGCCCGAGCACGCAACAGTCAAAATAAAAAGAATAAAGGAGAGGAACCTCATATTAATACTATTACCGGGAGGTTGCGAAGGAGGAAGAATTGTATGCAGCGAGTGAAAGAGATTCGCCAACTGGAACTAAAGATTAATAGGTTAGAGCGGGGCAACAGTGCCATGCAGAAGAGGTATTTTCGGGAAATTTTATGGAAAGTGTAAAATAATAATACAGAGCCCCTAAGAGGACATGAAATCCTCGGTTTTTCTTATAGATGTCCGCTAACTCAATATATCGAGTTAGAAGACACATGTCCGCTAACTCAATATATTAAGTTAGAAGACACGTCCGCTAACTCAATATATTGAGTTAGAAGACACATGCTCGCTAACTCAATATATTAAGTTAGAAGACTCATGCTCGCTAACTCAATATATTAAGTTAGAAGACACGTCCGCTAACTCAATATATTGAGTTAGAAGACACATGCTCGCTAACTCAATATATTGAGTTAGAAGACACATGCTCGCTAACTCAATATATTAAGTTAGAAGACTCATGCTCGCTAACTCAATATATTAAGTTAGAAGACACGTCCGCTAACTCAATATATTGAGTTAGAAGACACATGCTCGCTAACTCAATATATTAAGTTAGAAGACACATGTCCGCTAACACAATATATTGAGTTAGAAGACATGCCCGCTAACTCAATATATTGAGTTCAAGACACATGCTCGCTAACTCAATAATTGAGTTAGAAGACATGCCCGCAAACTCAATATATTGAGTTAGAAGACATGCCCGCAAACTCAATATATTGAGTTAGAAGACACATGCTCGCTAACTCAATATATTGAGTTCAAGACACATGTCCGCTAACTCAATATATTGAGTTAGAAGACACATGCCCGCAAACTCAATATATTGAGTTAGAAGACACATGCTCGCTAACTCAATATATTGAGTTCAAGACACATGTCCGCTAACTCAATATATTAAGTTAGAAGACACATGTCCGCTAACTCAATATATTGAGTTAGAAGACACGTGCTCGTTAACTCAATATATTGAGTTAGAAGACACATGCTCGCTAACTCAATATATTAAGTTAGCGAGCATGTGTCTTCTAACTTAATATATTGAGTTAGCGAGCATGTGTCTTCTAACTTAATATATTGAGTTAGAAGACACAGACATGTCCGCTAACTCAATATATTAAGTTAGAAGACACATGTCCGCTAACTTAATACAATGAGTTAGAAGACTAATACTACTAGGATCGGCATGCTGCATTGCAGCTGCATTTTTAAGAATGCTGTGCCGGCTTGTCAACAAAATTGCACCGCCACAACTCCCTATCACCCATGACATTTGCTAGATCATCCGCATCTTTAAGGCCAGTGTCCTTTAAGATGCGTCTCAAGAAAGTTATGGGCTGTCCACCATGCTTATTCACTCCATGAGGCTGCCAAAGTACAAGATTATGCACTGGCTGGTCCTCACGGCGAAAGAAATGTCCTGCAAAGCGGAGGCGATTTTGTTCTAGTGTCAAGCTTGGGGGAACCAATAAGACACCTCCAATGTTATATAGTGTCTGGTTGGAGATGTGTGCATTGTACTTGACACAATGAACCCGGCGTAGCATTCTTGTGAATGTGCCATCCAGAGATTTGGTGTCCTCAGCAGTTAGAGCCCAGCATGGACTCCCGTAGAGGAGTACTGGAACTACTGCTGCTCTAAATAATCGGACCTTAAGTTTCCGATTAATTCTCGGTGACTTCCAAATCCTGGAAAGCCTATTCAAGGCTGCCCATGCCTTTCCCTTGCGTATTCGAAGGTCCTCACCTGACTTCCGGATCCATGATCCCAGGTAACAGAAGTCGTCCACATGCTCAAGCATACCATCCTTTGAGCTTATGCTCATCCGATCAGAGACTTGCTGAGGACTTTCAAAGTTAACGGTCAGAATTTTGGTCTTTCTGGAGTTAATAAAAAGACCAACACTAGAAGCAGCATGTTCTAATGAGCTGAGGAGCCGTTGGGCTCCCTCTAATGATTCTGAGAGTACTCCTAAGTCATCAGCAAAGTCTAGATCAGTTAGGTACTTGGCAGGATTTCCGCGACTTCTGGAGCCAGTAGGTGGAGTTATCATCACCCCATCATCATTATGATGATCTAAGGACATGCGTAGAACATAGTCAACCACAATAATGAACAAGAATGGTGCAAGTGTGTCTCCTTGGAGGACGCCCCATAACACTTCAAATGGTTCTGTATCACCGTCAACAGTAGACACAAATGTTGTCGAACCATCGTATACTGATCTGATTGCTGCAATAATTTCATCAGGAATCCCATATAATGAAAGTATGCTGAACATACGTGAGCGAGAGAGTGAATCAAAGGCCTTGAAGAAGTCAACAAAGATAACAGCCAGATGCCTGTCTTTCTTTTTTGATAATTCTTCAATTATCCTTCTAAGTGCCAAAATGGGCTCCATGGTCCCACGACCTTTACGGAACCCATTCTGATTTCCACGGAGCAGTCTCTCAATGGGATCCTTGATGCGATTTAATAGAATCCTATTGTATAGCTTTGCAGCAATCGAGATCAATGAGATTCCCCGAAAAGAACCATAGAGTGTTAGGTTGCCCTTCTTGGGAACTGGCACCAACTTATTTGTTTTCATTTCTTGTGGGACTCTTGTTGTTCGGTACATGTCTACTATGATGGGATAGATGAGCTTTAAACACTCAGGTATTTTAAAGACCTCAGGGGGAACACCATCTACTCCACTGGCACGATTGGTCTTAATGCTCTTTGCAGCAGCCTTCACTTCTGCAAAGGAGATATCGCCAATGGGAATATCTGGGAGTACAGACTCAGACACTTTTACTTCTATAAAGTTATCAGGCAATACCCTGTCATTATTGAGGAGCTTTTCAAAGTTGGCTTTCCAACCATTGAGGCGATCGGCTGGTGATTCAGCCTTAACCTTGGTGGTTGGTTGGCTTTTCCGCCCAGTAAGCAGATTGATTGATTTCCATGCCTGGGATGATTGCCGTATGGGATGATTGTGTTAGAAGACACATGTCCACTAACTCAATATATTAAGTTAGAAGACACATGTCCGCTAACTCAATATATTGAGTTAGAAGACACGTGCTCGCTAACTCAATATATTGAGTTAGCGGCATGTGTCTTCTAACTTAATATATATTTATATTAGTAAAAAAAACGATGATTTCATGTCCTCTTAGGGCTCCGTATATAACGTAGAAATATTTCCCAACCCCAAATTACGTAGGTTTATAAAATATTACTAATTTACGAACATCATCAAAATCTGAAGGCAAACAGCAATTTTAGTTTTACTCGAAATGATATTTTTGTCTTTTCACACGGCAGAAATGCCGATAAATATCCATCATACTAATAAACTTGTAAGTTTAACTAATAAACACAGTCAATGTCTGTCCAACAAAGAGGTCCTGAATCTGCGCTCCGAGAATTGCCTTGTATATCAAAACAATAACTACTTATTACATGGCAATCCCGTGATGAGATATTTATAATTTATAAAAGTCAGCGAGTGGAGTCAATTATACGTATTTCATATAAGGAGATGGATATTTTTATTTTCATGCAAAACCCAAATTTATTCCGGAGTTCAATAAATTATAAAGGGCCATGGAAATCAGCTGGAGTAACACTTTCATGAAGGTAAATTTATTCAGGGAAGCAGTAGAGCCTATGCTGTTATGCAGTCCCTGCTGGTCTATTACTGCAGATGCAGAAGATACCAATCAATCGAAGAAACAACACTTATGCACAAGAAAATTACACTTGTCAGAAAAATCAGCAAAATTAGCAATTTCAACAACAATTTGAGAAATTTACAGCTCCCTTCGTTCGCCTTTCTATTATTACGTTGAGTTCAAGAAAATATGTTTCGTTCTTGCACTCGCTAGCGTAGTCTTTAGCTAATAAGAGTAGCGATGCGAATTCATCTTTGTGTTTGCACTAAAGGTTTGGAAGCGCAAAGGGGGGATGGAAAGAAGTTTCCCGAAACCCCGTACGTAAATATCTTTACCAACAGAAGAGAACTAATCGACAATAGAAAACAAGAGACTTGGGGAAGGGGGGGCTGCAGCTCCGGTACTTGGGAGGTAGTGTGGCTTTGGTACTTGGGAGGTAGTGCAGCTCCGGTACTTGGGAGGTAGTGCGGCTCTGGTACTTGGGAGGTAGTGCGGCTCCGGTACTTGGGAGGTAGTGCAGCTTCAGTACTTGGGAGGAAGTGCGGCTCCGGTACTTGGGAGGTAGTGCGGCTCCTGTACTTGGTAGGTAGTACGGCTTCGGTACTTGGGAGATAGTGCGGCTCCGGTCCTTGGGAGGTAGTATGGCTCCGGTACTTGGGAGGTAGTGCGACTCCGGTACTTGGGAGGTAGTGCAGCTCCGGTACTTGGGAGGTAGTGCGGCTCTGGTACTTGGGAGGTAGTGCAGCTCCGGTACTTGGGAGGTAGTGCGGCTCCGGTACTTGGGAGATAGTGCGGCTCCGGTCCTTGGGAGGTAGTATGGCTCCGGTACTTGGGAGGTAGTGCGACTCCGGTACTTGGGAGGTAGTGCAGCTCCGGTACTTGGGAGGTAGTGCGGCTCTGGTACTTGGGAGGTAGTGCAGCTCCGGTACTTGGGAGGTAGTGCGGCTCCGGTACTTGGGAGGTAGTGCGGCTCTGGTACTTGGGAGGTAGTGCAGCTCCAGTACTTGGGAGGTAGTGCAGCTCCGGTACTTGGGAGGAAGTACGGCTCCGGTACTTGGGAGGTAGTACGGCTCCGGTACTTGGGAGGTAGTGCAGCTCCGGTACTTGGGAAGTAGTGCGGCTCCGGTACTTGGGAGGTAGTGCAGCTCCGGTACTTGGGAGGTAGTGCGGCTCCGGTACTTGGGAGGTAGTGCGGCTCTGGTACTTGGGAGGTAGTGCAGCTCCAGTACTTGGGAGGTAGTGCAGCTCCGGTACTTGGGAGGTAGTGCAGCTCCGGTACTTGGGAGGTAGTGCGGCTCCGGTACTTGGGAGGTAGTACGGCTTCGGTACTTGGGAGATAGTGCAGCTCCGGTACTTGGGAGGTAGTGCAGCTCCAGTACTTGGGAGGTAGTGCGGCTCCGGTATTTGGGAGGTAGTGCAGCTCCGGTACTTGAGAGGTAGTGCAGCTCCAGTACTTGGGAGTTAGTGCGGCTCTGGTACTTGGGAGGTAGTGCAGCTCTGGTACTTGGGAGGTAGTGCAACTCCTGTACTTGGGAGGTAGTGCAACTCCTGTACTTGGGAGGTAGTGCGGCTCTGGTACTTGGGAGGAAGTACGGCTCTGGTACTTGGGAGGTAGTGCAGCTCCAGTACTTGGGAGGAAGTGCGACTCCTGTACTTGGGAGGTAGTGCGACTCTGGTACTTGGGAGGTAGTGCAGCTCCAGTACTTGGGAGGTAGTACAGCTCCGGTACTTGGGAGGAAGTACGGCTCCGGTACTTGGGAGGTAGTACGGCTCTAGCACTTGGGAGGTAGTGCAGCTCCGGTACTTGGGAGGTAGTGCCGCTCTGGTACTTGGGAGGTAGTGCGGCTCCGGTACTTGGGAGGTAGTGCAGATCCAGTACTTGGGAGGTAGTGCGGCTCCGGTACTTGGGAGGAAGTACGGCTCTGGTACTTGGGAGGTAGTGCAGCTCCAGTACTTGGGAGGTAGTGCAGCTCCAGTACTTGGTAGGTAGTGCAGCTCTGGTACTTGGGAGTTAGTGCGGCTCTGGTACTTGGGAGGTAGTGCAGCTCTGGTACTTGGGAGGTAGTGCGGCTCCGGTACTTGGGAGGTAGTGCAGATCCAGTACTTGGGAGGTAGTGCGGCTCCGGTACTTGGGAGGAAGTACGGCTCTGGTACTTGGGAGGTAGTGCAGCTCCAGTACTTGGGAGGTAGTGCAGCTCCAGTACTTGGTAGGTAGTGCAGCTCCAGTACTTGGGAGGTAGTGCAGCTCTGGTACTTGGGAGTTAGTGCAGCTCCGGTACTTGGGAGGTAGTGCCGCTCTGGTACTTGGGAGGTAGTGCGGCTCCGGTACTTGGGAGGTAGTGCAGATCCAGTACTTGGGAGGTAGTGCGGCTCCGGTACTTGGGAGGAAGTACGGCTCTGGTACTTGGGAGGTAGTGCAGCTCCAGTACTTGGGAGGTAGTGCAGCTCCAGTACTTGGTAGGTAGTGCAGCTCTGGTACTTGGGAGTTAGTGCGGCTCTGGTACTTGGGAGGTAGTGCAGCTCTGGTACTTGGGAGGTAGTGCAACTCCTGTACTTGGGAGGTAGTGCGGCTCTGGTACTTGGGAGGTAGTGCAACTCCTGTACTTGGGAGGTAGTACGGCTTCGGTACTTGGGAGGTAGTGCAGCTCCAGTACTTGCGAGGTAGTGCAACTCCTGTACTTGGGAGGTAGTGCGGCTCCGGTACTTGGGAGGTAGTGCAACTCCTGTACTTGGGAGGTAGTGCGGCTCTGGTACTTGGGAGGAAGTACGGCTCTGGTACTTGGGAGGTAGTGCAACTCCTGTACTTGGGAGGTAGTGCGGCTCTGGTACGATTTTTTAATTATCCTTTTTTCATATACATTCTCCCCAATTGGTTATCAACAACTTGCGTTATATAAATATATTTTCCTTTACATATTTTGCGTCATATATATAGTTTCATACTTTTTTTCTTTACATATACATTCTCCCCTATTGGTTATCATCAGTTTGCTATGCAGTCTTGTACATACCACAAATTTATTTTTTTACATGCAGGAAAAAACAAATATTTATAAAATTCCGACAGCAGTCAACCGCACCGCGCGCACCCACCTATCTGTATAATTAAATTTACTTTAAACATTCTAGAACTCTCCAGATGCAGGGGTGAGCTAAAACTACACTAGCTATGCTATAGCGGAAGCTCACACCAATCAACCCAGCAATCAATTTTGTAGGGTATTGTGCGTTATTTTTATTTTATAATTTTGGAGGAAATAAATAAATAAATAAATAATAGTACGGCTTCGGTACTTGGGAGGTAGTGCAACTCCTGTACTTGGGAGGAAGTACGGCTCTGGTACTTGGGAGGTAGTACGGCTCCGGTACTTGGGAGGTAGTGCGACTCCTGTACTTGGGAGGTAGTGCGACTCCTGTACTTGGGAGGTAGTAAGGCTCTGGTACTTGGTAGGTAGTACGGCTCCGGTACTTGGGAGGTAGTGCAACTCCTGTACTTGGGAGGTAGTGCGGCTCTGGTACTTGGGAGGAAGTACGGCTCTGGTACTTGGGAGGTAGTGCGGCTCCGGTACTTGGGAGGAAGTACGGCTCTGGTACTTGGGAGGTAGTGCAGCTCTGGTACTTGGGAGGTAGTGCAACTCCTGTACTTGGGAGGTAGTGCAACTCCTGTACTTGGGAGGTAGTGCGGCTCCGGTACTTGGGAGGTAGTGCAACTCCTGTACTTGGGAGGTAGTGCGGCTCTGGTACTTGGGAGGAAGTACGGCTCTGGCACTTGGGAGGTAGTGCAGCTCCAGTACTTGGGAGGTAGTGCAACTCCTGTACTTGGGAGGTAGTGCGGCTCCGGTACTTGGGAGGTAGTGCAACTCCTGTACTTGGGAGGTAGTGCAGCTCCGGTAATTGGGAGGTAGTACGGCTCTGGTACTTGGGAGGTAGTGCAGCTCCGGTAATTGGGAGGTAGTACGGCTTCGGTACTTGGGAGGTAGGGCGGCTCTGGTACTTGGGAGGTAGTGCAACTCCTGTACTTGGGAGGTAGTGCAGCTCCGGTACTTGGGAGGTAGTGCAACTCCTGTACTTGGGAGGTAGTACGGCTCTGGTACTTGGGAGGTAGTGCAGCTCCGGTAATTGGGAGGTAGTACGGCTTCGGTACTTGGGAGGTAGTGCGGCTCTGGTACTTGGGAGGTAGTGCAGCTCCGGTACTTGAGAGGTAGTGCAGCTCCGGTACTTGGGAGGTAGTGCAACTCCTGTACTTGGGAGGTAGTGCGGCTCTGGTACTTGGGAGGTAGTGCAACTCCTGTACTTGGGAGGTAGTGCAGCTCCGGTACTTGGGAGGTAGTGCAGCTCCGGTACTTGGGAGGTAGTGCAACTCCTGTACTTGGGAGGTAGTACGGCTCTGGTACTTGGGAGGTAGTGCAGCTCCGGTAATTGGGAGGTAGTACGGCTTCGGTACTTGGGAGGTAGTGCGGCTCTGGTACTTGGGAGGTAGTGCAGCTCCGGTACTTGAGAGGTAGTGCAGCTCCGGTACTTGGGAGGTAGTGCAACTCCTGTACTTGGGAGGTAGTGCAGCTCCAGTACTTGGGAGGTAGTGCAACTCCTGTACTTGGGAGGTAGTACGGCTCTGGTACTTGGGAGGTAGTGCAGCTCCGGTAATTGGGAGGTAGTACGGCTTCGGTACTTGGGAGGTAGTGCGGCTCTGGTACTTGGGAGGTAGTGCAGCTCCGGTACTTGAGAGGTAGTGCAGCTCCAATACTTGGGAGGTAGTGCGACTCCTGTACTTGGGAGGTAGTGCGACTCCTGTACTTGGGAGGTAGTACGGCTCTGGTACTTGGGAGGTAGTGCGGCTCCGGTACTTGGGAGGTAGTGCAGCTCCAGTACTTGGGAGGAAGTATGTCTCCGGTACTTGGGAGGTAGTGCGACTCCTGTACTTGGGAGGTAGTGCAGCTCCGGTACTTGGGAGGTAGTGCAGCTCCAGTACTTGGTAAGTAGTGCAGCTCCGGTACTTGGGAGGAAGTACGGCTCTGGTACTTGGGAGGTAGTACAGCTCTGGTACTTGGGAGGTAGTGCAACTCCTGTACTTGGGAGGTAGTGCGGCTTCGGTACTTGGGAGGTAGTGCAGCTCCAGTACTTGGGAGTTAGTGCGGCTCCAGTACTTGGGAGGAAGTATGTCTCCGGTACTTGGGAGGTAGTGCGACTCCTGTACTTGGGAGGTAGTGCAGCTCCGGTACTTGGGAGGTAGTGCAACTCCTGTACTTGGGAGGTAGTGCGGCTTCGGTACTTGGGAGGTAGTGCAGCTCCTGTATTTGGGAGGTAGTGCAACTCCTGTACTTGGGAGGTAGTGCAGCTCCGGTACTTGGGAGGTAGTGCAACTCCTGTACTTGGGAGGTAGTGCGGCTTCGGTACTTGGGAGGTAGTGCAACTCCTGTATTTGGGAGGTAGTGCAACTCCTGTACTTGGGAGGTAGTGCAGCTCCGGTACTTGGGAGGTAGTGCAACTCCTGTACTTGGGAGGTAGTACGGCTTCGGTACTTGGGAGGTAGTGCGGCTCTGGTACTTGGGAGGTAGTGCAACTCCTGTACTTGGGAGGTAGTGCGGCTCCGGTACTTGGGGAGTAGTACGGCTTCGGTACTTGGGAGGTAGTGCGGCTCTGGTACTTGGGAGGTAGTACAGCTCTGGTACTTGGGAGGTAGTGCAACTCCTGTACTTGGGAGGTAGTGCGGCTTCGGTACTTGGGAGGTAGTGCAGCTCCTGTATTTGGGAGGTAGTGCAACTCCTGTACTTGGGAGGTAGTGCAGCTCCGGTACTTGGGAGGTAGTGCAACTCCTGTACTTGGGAGGTAGTGCGGCTTCGGTACTTGGGAGGTAGTGCAACTCCTGTATTTGGGAGGTAGTGCAACTCCTGTACTTGGGAGGTAGTGCAGCTCCGGTACTTGGGAGGTAGTGCAACTCCTGTACTTGGGAGGTAGTACGGCTTCGGTACTTGGGAGGTAGTGCGGCTCTGGTACTTGGGAGGTAGTGCAACTCCTGTACTTGGGAGGTAGTGCAGCTCCGGTACTTGGGAGGTAGTGCGGCTCTGGTACTTGGGAGGTAGTGCAGCTCCAGTACTTGGGAGGAAGTAGGGCTCTGGTACTTGGGGGGTAGTACGGCTCTGGTACTTGGGAGGTAGTGCGGCTCCAATACTTGGGAGGTAGTGCGACTCCTGTACTTGGGAGGTAGTGCGACTCCTGTACTTGGGAGGTAGTACGGCTCTGGTACTTGGGAGGTAGTGCGGCTCCGGTACTTGGGAGGTAGTGCAGCTCCAGTACTTGGGAGGAAGTATGTCTCCGGTACTTGGGAGGTAGTGCGACTCCTGTACTTGGGAGGTAGTGAGGCTCCGGTACTTGGGAGGAAGTACGGCTCCAGTACTTGGGAGGTAGTGCAGCTCCAGTACTTGGGAGGTAGTGCAGCTCCAGTACTTGGGAGGTAGTGCAGCTCCGGTACTTGGGAGGAAGTACGGCTCCAGTACTTGGGAGGTAGTGCAGCTCCAGTACTTGGGAGGTAGTGCGACTCCTGTACTTGGGAGGTAGTGCAGCTCCGGTACTTGGGAGGTAGTGCAGCTCCAGTACTTGGGAGGTAGTGCAGCTCCAGTACTTGGTAAGTAGTGCAGCTCCGGTACTTGGGAGGAAGTACGGCTCTGGTACTTGGGAGGTAGTACAGCTCTGGTACTTGGGAGGTAGTGCAACTCCTGTACTTGGGAGGTAGTGCGGCTTCGGTACTTGGGAGGTAGTGCAGCTCCAGTACTTGGGAGTTAGTGCGGCTCTGGTACTTGGGAGGAAGTATGTCTCCGGTACTTGGGAGGTAGTGCGACTCCTGTACTTGGGAGGTAGTACGGCTCTGGTACTTGGGAGGTAGTACGGCTCCGGTACTTGGGAGGTAGTGCGGCTCCGGTACTTGGGAGGTAGTGCAGCTCCAGTACTTGGGAGGAAGTATGTCTCCGGTACTTGGGAGGTAGTGCGACTCTGGTACTTGGGAGGTAGTGCGACTCCTGTACTTGGGAGGTAGTACGGCTCCGGTACTTGGGAGGTAGTGCGACTCCGGTACTTGGGAGGTAGTGCGGCTCCGGTACTTGGGAGGTAGTGCGGCTCCGGTACTTGGGAGGTAGTGCAGCTCCAGTACTTGGGAGGTAGTACGGCTCCGGTACTTGGGAGGTAGTGCGACTCCGGTACTTGGGAGGTAGTGCGGCTCCGGTACTTGGGAGGTAGTACGGCTCCGGTACTTGGGAGGTAGTACGGCTCCGGTACTTGGGAGGTAGTGCGGCTCCGGTACTTGGGAGGTAGTGCAGCTCCAGTACTTGGGAGGTAGTACGGCTCCGGTACTTGGGAGGTAGTACGGCTCCGGTACTTGGGAGGTAGTGCGGCTCCGGTACTTGGGAGGTAGTGCAGCTCCAGTACTTGGGAGGTAGTACGGCTCCGGTACTTGGGAGGTAGTGCGACTCCGGTACTTGGGAGGTAGTGCGGCTCCGGTACTTGGGAGGTAGTGCAGCTCCAGTACTTGGGAGGTAGTACGGCTCCGGTACTTGGGAGGTAGTGCGGCTCCGGTACTTGGGAGGTAGTGCAGCTCCAGTACTTGGGAGGAAGTATGTCTCCAGTACTTGGGAGGTAGTGCGGCTCCGGTACTTGGGAGGAAGTATGTCTCCGGTACTTGGGAGGTAGTGCGACTCTGGTACTTGGGAGGTAGTGCGGCTCCGGTACTTGGGAGGTAGTGCAGCTCCAGTACTTGGGAGGTAGTGCGGCTCTGGTACTTGGGAGGTAGTGCGGCTCCGGTACTTGGGAGGTAGTGCAGCTCCAGTACTTGGGAGGAAGTATGTCTCCAGTACTTGGGAGGTAGTGCGGCTCCGGTACTTGGGAGGAAGTATGTCTCCGGTACTTGGGAGGTAGTGCGACTCCAGTACTTGGGAGGTAGTGCGACTCCTGTACTTGGGAGGTAGTGCGACTCCTGTACTTGGGAGGTAGTAAGGCTCTGGTACTTGGGAGGTAGTGCGGCTCCGGTACTTGGGAGGTAGTGCGGCTCTGGTACTTGGGAGGTAGTGCGGCTCCGGTACTTGGGAGGTAGTGCAGCTCCAGTACTTGGGAGGTAGTACGGCTCCGGTACTTGGGAGGTAGTGCAGCTCCAGTACTTGGGAGGAAGTATGTCTCCAGTACTTGGGAGGTAGTGCGGCTCCGGTACTTGGGAGGAAGTATGTCTCCGGTACTTGGGAGGTAGTGCGACTCTGGTACTTGGGAGGTAGTACGGCTCCGGTACTTGGGAGGTAGTGCAGCTCCAGTACTTGGGAGGTAGTACGGCTCCGGTACTTGGGAGGTAGTGCAGCTCCAGTACTTGGGAGGAAGTATGTCTCCAGTACTTGGGAGGTAGTGCGGCTCCGGTACTTGGGAGGAAGTATGTCTCCAGTACTTGGGAGGTAGTGCGGCTCCGGTACTTGGGAGGAAGTATGTCTCCGGTACTTGGGAGGTAGTGCGACTCTGGTACTTGGGAGGTAGTACGGCTCCGGTACTTGGGAGGTAGTGCAGCTCCAGTACTTGGGAGGTAGTACGGCTCCGGTACTTGGGAGGTAGTGCAGCTCCAGTACTTGGGAGGAAGTATGTCTCCAGTACTTGGGAGGTAGTGCGGCTCCGGTACTTGGGAGGAAGTATGTCTCCAGTACTTGGGAGGTAGTGCGGCTCCGGTACTTGGGAGGAAGTATGTCTCCGGTACTTGGGAGGTAGTGCGACTCCAGTACTTGGGAGGTAGTGCGACTCCTGTACTTGGGAGGTAGTGCGACTCCTGTACTTGGGAGGTAGTAAGGCTCTGGTACTTGGGAGGTAGTGCGGCTCCGGTACTTGGGAGGTAGTGCGGCTCTGGTACTTGGGAGGTAGTGCGGCTCCGGTACTTGGGAGGTAGTGCAGCTCCAGTACTTGGGAGGTAGTACGGCTCCGGTACTTGGGAGGTAGTGCAGCTCCAGTACTTGGGAGGAAGTATGTCTCCAGTACTTGGGAGGTAGTGCGGCTCCGGTACTTGGGAGGAAGTATGTCTCCGGTACTTGGGAGGTAGTGCGACTCTGGTACTTGGGAGGTAGTGCGGCTCCGGTACTTGGGAGGTAGTGCAGCTCCAGTACTTGGGAGGTAGTGCAACTCCTGTACTTGGGAGGTAGTACGGCTCCGGTACTTGGGAGGTAGTGCGGCTCCGGTACTTGGGAGGTAGTGCGACTCCTGTACTTGGGAGGTAGTACGGCTTCGGTACTTGGTAGGTAGTGCGGCTCTGGTACTTGGGAGGTAGTGCGGCTCTGGTACTTAGGAGGAAGTACGGCTCTGGTACTTGGGAGGTAGTGCGACTCCTGTACTTGGGAGGTAGTACGGCTCTGGTACTTGGGAGGTAGTGCAGCTCCGGTACTTGGGAGGTAGTGCAGCTCTGGTAATTGGGAGGTAGTGCAGCTCCGGTACTTGAGAGGTAGTGCAGCTCCAGTACTTGGGAGTTAGTGCGGCTCTGGTACTTGGGAGGTAGTGCAGCTCCAGTACTTGAGAGGTAGTGCAGCTCCAGTACTTGGGAGTTAGTGCGGCTCTGGTACTTGGGAGGTAGTGCAGCTCCAGTACTTGGGAGGTAGTGCAACTCCTGTACTTGGGAGGTAGTGCGGCTCTGGTACTTGGGAGGTAGTGCAGCTCCGGTACTTGGTAGGTAGTGCAGCTCTGGTACTTGGGAGGTAGTGCGGCTCTGGTACTTAGGAGGAAGTACGGCTCTGGTACTTGGGAGGTAGTACGGCTCTGGTACTTGGGAGGTAGTGCAGCTCCAGTACTTGGGAGGTAGTGCAACTCCTGTACTTGGGAGGTAGTGCGGCTCTGGTACTTGGGAGGTAGTGCAGCTCCGGTACTTGGTAGGTAGTGCAGCTCTGGTACTTGGGAGGTAGTGCGGCTCTGGTACTTGGGAGGAAGTATGTCTCCGGTACTTGGGAGGTAGTGCGACTCTGGTACTTGGGAGGTAGTGCAGCTCCGGTACTTGGTAGGTAGTGCAGCTCTGGTACTTGGGAGGTAGTGCGGCTCTGGTACTTAGGAGGAAGTACGGCTCTGGTACTTGGGAGGTAGTGCGACTCCTGTACTTGGGAGGTAGTACGGCTCTGGTACTTGGGAGGTAGTGCAGCTCCGGTACTTGGGAGGTAGTGCAGCTCTGGTAATTGGGAGGTAGTGCAGCTCCGGTACTTGAGAGGTAGTGCAGCTCCAGTACTTGGGAGTTAGTGCGGCTCTGGTACTTGGGAGGTAGTGCAGCTCCAGTACTTGGGAGGTAGTGCAACTCCTGTACTTGGGAGGTAGTGCGGCTCTGGTACTTGGGAGGAAGTACGGCTCTGGTACTTGGGAGGTAGTGCAGCTCCAGTACTTGGGAGGTAGTGCAACTCCTGTACTTGGGAGGTAGTGCGGCTCTGGTACTTGGGAGTAAGTACGGCTCTGGTACTTGGGAGGTAGTGCAGCTCCGGTACTTGGGAGGTAGTGCAGCTCTGGTAATTGGGAGGTAGTGCAGCTCCGGTACTTGAGAGGTAGTGCAGCTCCAGTACTTGGGAGTTAGTG